>PVHX01000692.1:188742-207400 GCA_004024805.1 Geosciurus inauris
AAAAAAAAAAAAAAAAAAAAAAAGAAAAAAAATAATGCCAGGAATGTTCTACAGGATTATTATTGACAGTCAAGCCAGATGCTTTTCAAAAGAGCCATTCAGGGGAGGGGTAATTAGAAGTCGTATTTGCTTGAAGCCCTCCTGTTCTTGGAGCCACACTGAGCCATCCTGAAGCCTTGAACCTGGAAAGTAACTGGCTTTCTCATAGGGAGGGAATCCAGACAGTGCTCAGAGAGAGTAGTTTTGAGCTTGGGGAAGCCAAATGGATTTGGGACCAGTGCTCCCCGAAGCTTTTACTATTTTGTATTAAAACATTTCCAAGGGGCAGGATAGTGCACCAGACCCGCTCACAGCACACAGGATGCTATTTTTACAATAGCTCTACCAGGTGGTTATGTTATTTCTGTTTTATAGAGGAGGATGTATGAAGACTAGACTTGCCCAAGGGCACACAGCAACTCTTCAGAGCTGGGGTTCAGACAAAAGTATGCAGGCTCTGGCATCTGTGCTTAAATCCTAGCACTGAAATAAATAAAGAACATCTGGTCCCAGACCATAAGGCATTCCTTTCTCTGAGGTTGAGAAGGATATAGGCAAATTAACACAAAGCTGGGCTGGCTTGTAAGCATAACTGGAGCAAAAAACCTCAGTTCTAAGAGTGGTGGAAATTTTCATACACCAGGAGGGGCTTGAGAAGGCTATCTGGAGGAAGTGACATTTGAAGAATAAAAGGCAGTCACCATACAGAGTACAGTAAGAGTAAAAGCTTAAAGGTATGGAGCCAAACAGGAAGGGCAATGGATTTCACAGTCTTCTGCCTTTGCCCAGCTCCAACGTGACACATGTGGTGATGGAGCAGACCTCAGTGAAGGAGGCCATCTGCTGGCAGGAGCAGGTGGCTGCTACTCTCCCGTGCTGCCCCCGCGCAGCTCTGTTGGACATCAGCTGGTTCACAGAAAGCATGGCAGCTGGGCAGCCTGTCCCTGTGGAGGACCGGCACCGCCTGGAGGTAAGCCAGTTCAGACCTAGCTCAGTTGGGATTGGTGGTGTGCGGCAGCAGTGCCTCAGTTCCCTCCAGTGAGCTCTGCTCAGACCACCGGTCATGCCTGAGAACCAGCAGAGGAGCCATGACAAGAACTGGGGCTGGATCATCCCAGCTTCTGTCCCCACCACTTGGAGTCCACTTATGTTTGTCCTCTTCATGCCTTCCAAAGTTGGGTAGCCCCTGCAGCTAGGACTTTACTTCTTCCTCAATGAGTAATTGGGATGACCCATGAATTGGTAGGAGCCTATCTTTGGGATGCTAGAGAGTTAGACTGCCTGCACTCAAATCCTGGCTCTACCTGTAAGCCATGAGGGAGAAGGCATGCTCCCTAACCTTGATACTTTCATGTCCCCAGCCCACTTGATTGTGAGAATTTGGGGAGGTATAGCACATGCAATATATGCAGTGGCTGGAAAAATACACTGTGAGGATCAACAGATGTTGCTGCTACTACTCTGGTCTGAAGAGCCCTGTCCTCAGCCTGTTCTGCAGTGCAGTCTGTCTGTCCCTCCACCTAGGGCTCTGAACCACCAAGACCCATGGCTGTGACTCCCTCTGCCCATGCCTGTAGTTCACTACTTCTGTCTTTTGAACTCCAGAGGGCCCAAGGTGAATGCTCAGGAGAGTCAGGACTCCGCTGCCTGGTTCTGTCAGCCCTGAAGCCTCAGGATCTGTGCATTGCCCTTCTCCAGGTGGCTGAGCCCAGGAATGAGCCCCCAAGCCCAGTGTGCATGTCGATTTATGCCTGCCAGCATCCCACACCCCTCACACACCACAATATCATCCTCTCGGTGAGCTGTGTCTGTGAGCAGTTTCTAACCTTTAAGGGATGGGGACATGGGTATAGCTGGACGGTAGCTGGTGGATTGGGGCAAAGTGCCCTGCCCACTCTGCCCTTTAACCAAGGGCCTCTCCCTGCAGGAAGCTTTGGAGACTCTAGCAGAGGCAGCAGGCTTTGAAGGCAGTGAGGGCCGCCTCCTCTCCTTCCGCAGAGCGGCCTCTGTGCTCAAGGCCCTTCCTTGCCCTGTCACATCCCTGAGTCAGCTGCACGGGTTGCCCCACTTTGGAGAACATTCTTCCAGGGTTGTCCAGGTAGGTGCCTGCCATGTGTAGCCAGGTGAGTGGGTGAGTGAAACAGCCATGAATCCTGGTGGTTCAGAGCCCAGTGTGGAGGGACAGACAAACATGCACACAGATGCCGTTCCAAGACTACAACAATCCACCTCTAGCACAGATTCCTTGTGTGAGTCACTCACCTCCTTCAGGGGTACCTAAGAGGACTCAATAAAGGGGGCTTCTGGCATTGGTGTCATTGTCATTTGCCCCAAACTGCCCAGTGTGGTGGAAGAGAGCAACCAAGTGGAAGTTTTTGAAAACCCAACATATCAAGCTGCCCTTTAGTGCACTTTCACTATGAGAAAACAAACAAAAGATGCTTTTAGATGAACTGATACATATTTTTAAAAAGCAAGTGTTTATAGATCTGGGAGCTCCTTATTTTATCTGAGAGAGAACCAATATTACCTGAGACCTAAGCTGTAACTCCAGCCTCAAGGAGCTTTGAGGCTAGAGCCCTACCCCATACCCCAGGATGTGTGGCAGCAGCTTTTGTCACTTCCCTGGGCACAATGTCCATTGCCAAGTTCCACTGTATCTGCATACCACAGAGCCCCTGACGGTAGGGTGTGGAGAGGACCACCCTATCCGTGGGCCCCCAGCCCCTACCCTGACTGCTGATCTCTTTGCAGTCCTTGTGGCTCAGTGTTTTGCCTTGTCTCCTCTCCCAGGAACTGCTGGAACATGGAGTGTGTGAGGAGGTGGAGAGAGTTCGTTGCTCAGAGAGGTACCAGACCATGAAGGTGCGCAAGTGGGCCTGGAAACCTGGCAGGGGTGCACGGCACAGTCCAAAGCACATACAGGGAAGCAAGCAGAGGTGGCCGATCCAGCTCTGGGGTCAGAGAAGGTCTTACTGAGGAAATGGCAGCTAAGCAGACACCTGATATGCTCTGGCCACCAAGTGGAGACAGGCAGGCAGAAGCCTGTTTTGAGCATGCGAAGTTTTCTAGATCACTGAGCACCATCTGTTTTTATTAGACTGTTTTTGACAGACTAATTTTAAGCATATTAGCACACTGAAAAAAATACAACCTATTCTTGGGTGCCACAGGACCCAAGTTGTGTGCAGGGCTGCCACTTTGCACTGTGCTTTCTGTTATCTTGTGTGTTACTTTGTTTGTACCGTGGGCCCACCTGCCTCCATGGTGCATCTTCCCTTTGTGCCTGCTCACTGCTAAACTGGTAGGGAGGCACCTCCAACGCTTCCAGATACTTCGGTTTATCTACTCTGACATTCCAAAATTCCTGGGAAGAGTCTGAGTGCCTGGCCCAGTGGCAGGCAACAAGATTGGCCCAGGGTCCCTCTGAACTGGTGCATATTCAGACCTTCCCCACTCCACCCCTTTGTGTGTGGGACACTTGGGTGAGAGCAACACCTACCATTCTGCTGTTCTGGAGCCTTTAGTAAACCTAGCCAGCCTGTCATTTATGAACTCCGTGTTGTTTTTGCTGTTTCTTGAGAACTACAGAAATAAGTTCTAGTTGCTGTAAGTGGGAGAGGCATGGTTTTTCCAGTGAACTAAGAGCGTATTAGAAGCACAGGCTGGACTGATATTTTAGTAGAGGGGTGAAGAGGTAACTCACCAAGGTCTTTCAGCAGCTGGGCAACAAAGCCCCCAACATACCCTCTCCTGAGGCTACTGCCAGGGTGTGTGCGTTCACTCCTTTGTGATAATGGGCTGGGCAGGCCAGACACTGGGTTTGAGTCCTCAACCTATGACCTTGGGCATGAGGGCAACACCCTCAGGTGCATCCTCCCATGGAAGCTTTGTTCCTGTCACAACCATTTCTCTCTCTACATAGCTCTTCACCCAGATCTTTGGGGTTGGGGTGAAGACTGCCAATCGCTGGTACCAGGAAGGATTGCGAACCCTGGATGACCTCCGAGGACAACCCCAGAGACTGACCCAGCAGCAGAAAGTAGGTGAGCCCCCCAGAGAGGACTGGCCTTGGGCTTCCACAAAGCCACTTGAATCTGGAAACTTCTGTATACTGAAGCCCTCACACTGGCACTGGATGTACTGATGGCTTGAATGGCAGAGGTGGGTGGTGCAAAGGGGTCCTGGTGTCAGGTAGGTGGACTTCTTGGGGTCTCCCTGCCTGTAGTCAGGATCTGCTGTGGCCCTTTTAGTGAGCAATTGGAGTCACAGCACTGCCATGGCCTCTGGGACCCATGTGACTCCCTCTGGTTAGGCTTGGATTTGGGTGAGGGACAGCCTGGGTCTTGGCTCACTTATCCAGTGTGTGCCTTGTGCATATGGGTCAGCTGAGTCCTGCAGGGGCAATGCCAACAAAAGCAGGAAGAACATGAACCTCAGTCCTGGGTTTGAGTCCTACCTACCATTTTCTAGATAGGTGACCATGGTTCCAAGACTAAACTCTCTGAATCTGTTACCTTTTCTGTGAAATGGGAGGAATGACAATGTGGAATTCCATAAACTCCCCTGTGATCCAGTAGGTGGCAGGTATTGAGCAGGCACTTGTTCTGCCTGTGTGCCCTGCCTGGTTGTTGCCACCATACTGTCTGGACCTAACCCAGTTGAGTGCTTTGCTGAAGGCACCATAACCAGCAGTATGCCCATTCCCCACCTCTTTGAACATCTCTCTGGGGCTGCTGCATAGTTCAGATGACAGGCAGAGAAAACTCAGAACAAAGGTAAATAATATGGCCATCCATGTTTACTAAGAGCTTGCTCTGTGCTGGATGCTGCTGTTCCTCACATTTAAATCTTTCTTTAACTACATGTGGAAGGTACAGTGATATCCCCTTGACAGGTGAGGAGACATGCTGGCTAAAAGACGGGTTCCTATTGGTAGAATTATCTTCTTTACATCTTTTTGCCACCTCTTTATTTGTGGAAAAACTGAAACCTTGAAAGATATCTGCAGCCTGCCTGTGTCAACATCAGTACCCTTATATTGGGTTCTACAAGTTGTGTAAGATGTTACCTTTGAGGGGATCTGGGTAAAGGGCACAGAGCATCTCTCTTCTTTTGGGAATTGAACTCAGGGACACTCAACCACTGAGCCACATCCCCAGTCCTATTTTGTGTTTTATGGAGAGGCAGGGTCTCACTGAGTTGCTTAGCTTTTCACTTTTGCTGAGGCTGGCTTTGAGCTCACGTTCTTCCTGCCTCAGCCTCCCAAGCCGCTTATAGACACGCACCACCATGCCCAGCTGAGCATCTCTTATTCCCATCAACTGTGTGTGAATCTACAATTATCTCAAAATTAAAATGTAATATTTAAAAGGGGATAGTGTCATGCTTCTGTTGGGATCACTCTCCTCCTGCCATAGCGTCTTCCTCCTCAGAGGCTTCTTCCCATCTCTCAGCCACAGGCTGGTTGACTGCTTGATCCTAGAGGATGGGCTCTGTGGGGAATGCAGGCTGAGAGAGTCAAGAGGACTGTGCTGCCCACAGGGCTCCAGTATCACCAGGACCTAAGCACTCCAGTTGGACGGTCTGATGCTGAGGCTCTGCAGCAACTGGTGGAGGCAGTTGTGGGACAGGCCCTGCCAGGGGCCACTGTTACACTGACTGGTGGCTTTCGAAGGTAAGGGGGTTTGACATACCCTTCTGGCTCACCTCCAGGCCCCTCCCCAGTGCAGGGACCTGAGTTGTGGACATTGAGGTGGCTTTCCCATTCACTGGAATGGCATGGCCCATAGCTGGAATGAAGGTCATATCCTTGTCCTTCTCAGGGGGAAGTTGCAGGGCCACGATGTGGACTTCCTTATCACCCACCCCGAGGAGGGCCAGGAGGTGGGGTTGCTGCCTAGAGTGATGCACCACCTACAGAGCCAGGTGAGGGCCTCTGGTGCCTCTGCCCAAGAGTTGACTGCTGCCTGGCCTCCTGTTCTCCTAGTGCCATAGTGGTGCCTGGCCACACCTGCCTTTTCCCACAGGGCTTCATCCTGTACCATCAGTACCATGCCAGCCACTTAGGGACCCCTACTCATCTGGTCCAGCGGAGCCACACCATGGATGCCTTTGAGAGGAGTTTCTGCATTTTCCGCCTGCCACAACCTCCAGAAGCTGCCTTGGGGGGTGTTGTGAAGCCCTGCTCAGCCTGGAAAGCTGTGAGGGTAGATCTGGTGGTTGCCCCCGTCAGCCAGTTCCCTTTTGCTCTGCTTGGCTGGACTGGCTCTCAGGTAGGTTGTGTGCTGCCGAGGCTGCCAGGGCCAGGGTAAGCCAACCATACTGAGAGCAGTTATTCCCCCCAGCTTTTTGAACGTGAGCTGCGCCGATTCAGCCGGAAAGAGAAGGGACTGTGTCTGAACAGCCATGGACTATTTGACCCAGAGCAGGTATGTCAAGGAATTAGGATGGGAAACAACCCCCATAGCCTGCTTCCTGGATCACAGCCTGAAATGGCCCCAAATCCCTCCATCCTGGAACCCACAGTGCTCAGATCTTGGTCTTACCTCCCAGATCCTGGCCCTCCCCAAAAGGCATCCTGCCTTAGCACTGGGGTCTGCTTCCCCATCTAGTCTGTCTGCAGGGAAGCCATCCTGGTTGGACACCCTGTGCATTGTGCAGTGGTGCCTCTGGGCATGGTCCCCAGCTTCTGAAGCCCCTGCTTCTGTTGCAGAAGACATTTTTCCACGTGGTTTCCGAAGAAGACATCTTCAGACACCTGGGCCTCAAGTACCTTCCTCCAGAGCAAAGAAATGCCTGATCCAGCCCATTTGCCCTCACTCCTCTTAGGAAATGAGGGGCTGCTGGACACTTGGCCATTGAATGTTTCCAGGCAGAAGATGTGCCACCACCCCATATCCTCATTTCCAGTGGAAGAGTCTTCACCTGTGGGAGCATCTGTGAGGTGGGGCCTTCCTCACAGTCCAGCCTTATAGCTGTATGACCCTGGGTCAGCTTTCAGCCTTCCCAGGCCTCAGGTTCCCACCCTGGTCAGGAAATCAAAGCAATACTCATGTCATGGAGCTGTGGCAGTCTGCAGTCCCAATGCAAGCAATCGAGGTGTGATTGCTGTGTCTTCTATAGGGTATGCCACTCACAAGTGCCCAGAAGAGAACCATGTGTCCCTGCCCTGCACTTGAGCCATGAGGTAGAAGCTGTAGTTCTTATTGTAAGGAATCCTCTGTGGAGGTGATAAGGGGTATGCTGCAGTCATCTGGAATGGGTTAAGGCCCAGGTCAAGAGAACTTCCAATACTGGGATTTCAGCACTGCAGCCCCTACCCAGGCTTCCTGCTTCTGCCTTTAAGGCCTGTGCTCTGCATACTTCAAAACAGGTCACACCCTGCCACTTCTTGCTCATAATCCTGTGGCAGTTCCAAACCCAAAAGTCCTTGTGTGGTCCGCAGGGCTCTAGCATTTCTGCCACCCCTGCCAACCTCATCTGCACTCCTCTCTCAATACCCCGCCCCCACTGCCCCACCTCTCAGTTGCTTCCTGTTTCACTGCTTCCTGCTGATGTGCTCAGATCCCATGTGGCTGACACCCTCCCTTCTCCGTGGCAGAAGCACTGAAATGGTCTGGACACACAGCCCATTTGTGTTCCTTGACCCCCTGCAGGGCCTTTGCCTTTGCCACTCTTGACTTGACTCAAGGTCATCTTGTCAGTCACAACTTCCCAGACCACTCACCACATCAAAAAGTGTTCTTTAAATTAGCATGAAATAAAATGGAATCTTCTAGAGTTTGTTTCTATGAGCTTTAACACAGGTATAGACTCTGTGACACCTTAGGACACAACAGGCTTGTCCCCTCGAACCATTGCCTTATGCCATTGCATTATGGCCACATGCTCCTTATCCCAACTTGCTCATTTTGTTCTCTGTTCCTACAACTTTGCCTTCTCCAGAATATCATAGAAGTGGAACCAAATTCTACCTTTTACTTGCCTCTCTGTCAGCATGCCTTTGACTGAGGTTTTTGCATATTTTTTTTTAATATTTTTTTTAGTTGTAGATGGACACAATGTCTTTATTTTATTTCTTTTTATGTGGTGCTGAGGATCAAACCCAGTGCCCCACACATGCAAAGCAAGCAGTCTACCACTGAGCTACAATCCCAGCCCCAGTTTTTGCATATATTGATAGTTTATTTTTCTTTATTGCCACATAATATTCCATGCCATGGGTGTTCCAGGGTTTATCCTTTCAGCTATTGAAGAATGTTTAGATTGTTTCCAGGGTTTGATGATTATGAATAGAGGTACTATAGCCATGTGTATATAAATTAATGTGTAACATACATTTTCAATTCTCTTGGGTAAATATGAAGGGATAGGAGTATTGTGTTATATGAAAAGTATGTTTATAAGAAAGAGCTAAATTGTTCAGAATGCCTGTATCATTTTCCAGTTTACCAGCAGTATGAACCACCCATATAAGTTAAACATTTCCTAGTAGCAGTTACTATGTATCTGTCAGCACTTGATATTTTTGGTGTTTATTTTTGCTTTTCTGTAGTAGGTCTGTAGCACTAGCTA
Organism: Geosciurus inauris; assembly: GCA_004024805.1. Classification (NCBI taxonomy): domain Eukaryota; kingdom Metazoa; phylum Chordata; class Mammalia; order Rodentia; family Sciuridae; genus Geosciurus; species Geosciurus inauris. The sequence continues at coordinate 197,359 of PVHX01000692.1, forward strand.
ACTTCCTTTCTGGGGATTGAAACCAGGGGCTTGTGAATACTAAGCACACACTCTGCCATTGAGCTATAATCCCAGCCCATTTATTATGGTGTTTTTGTTTGTTTTGTTTGTGTTATAGGACTAGGGTTTGATACCAGGGCCTTGCAAATGTTGGGCAAGCAGTCTACTCTGGACCACATTCCCACACATCCCACCTTTTTTTTTTTTTTTAATATTTTTAATTGTAAGCCAGGCCTGGTGGCACACACCTGTAATCCTAGCACTTTGGGAGGCTGAGATAGGAGAATCACGAGTTCAAAGCCGGCCTCAGAGACAGTGAGGCGCTAAGCAACTCAATGAGATCCTGTCTCTAAATAAAACACAAAATAGGGCTGGGGATGTGGCTCAGTGGTCGAGTGCCCCTGAGTTCAATCCCCAATACCTAGTAGCAGTTATTGTGTATCTGTCAGCACTTGATATTTTTGGTGTTTATTTTTGCCAAAAAATATATATTTTTAGTTGTAGATGGACACAATACTTTTTTTTTTAATATTTTTTGTTGTTGATGGATTTTTATTTTATTCATTCATTTATTGTTTATATGTGGTGCTGAGGCTCGAACCCAGTGCCTTACGCATGCTAGGCAAGCACTCTACCACTGAGCTACAGCCCCAGCCCGTGGACACAATACTTTTATTTTATTTATTTATTTTTACGTGGTGCTGAGGATTGAACCCAGTGCCTCACACATGCTTAGACAAGTACTTCACCACTGAGCTACAACCCCAGCCCCCCATCCTTTTTTATTTTGGAATAAAGTTTCACTAAGTTGCCCAGACTGCTTTGAACTTTCAATCCTCCTTCCTCTGTCTCCTGAGTAGCTGAGATTATAGGCATGTACCACCGTGCTCAGCTGTTTTTTTGTTTTAGGTTGGAGCAGGCCTTTATTTATGTTTGCAGTCTTGTTTTTATATACTTTGACAAAGAGGTTTTTAGGAGGCAGTCTTTTCAGTGGAAAATAGAGAACATGAAAATTGGCCTCCAGCCATCAGTAGCTGCTCTGCTCAGGGCCTATCATCCCATTTGCCCAAGGAGTAAAGTGGAAAGGTATACTTCCCTTTCTTTTCTACCTTATTGCAGTACTTTATCTCCCACCTCCCCACCCTGGTACCTGGGATTGAACCCAGAGGTGTGCTTGACCACTGAGCCACATCCCCAGCCCTTTTTTATTTAGAGACACTGTCTCACTAAGATGCGTAGGGCCTTTCTAAATTGTTGAGTCTGGCTTTGAACTCATGATCCTCCTGCCTCAGCCTCCCGAGCCGCTGGGATTACAGGCTGGCCCTAAGCATCCTACTGCTTCTTGATGGTACTCATAGGTTTCATCATTTTCTGCCTGAGCATATGTTCTGTGAAATCAAATTCTGTTTTGCACTCTATACCAATTGCATGAGCACATGCTCTCTATTCTTTTTCAAAAGGATGGCATTGAATAAGAACTTTGGGTTGTCACCTGATGATCTATATTAAGGTCCAACCTTTTCTGCATATCAGAAAAAGGCTTGGCACTTGGTTCATGCCTGTAATTCCAGGCACTCAGGAGACTGAGGCAGGAGGACTGCAAGTTTGAGGTCTCAGATTTTTTAAAAAAATATTATGATGTAACTCAGACATAGCACTCCCCTGGGTTCAAACCCCAGTCCGCCTCCCCAAAAAAAGGGGAAAAAAGGTGTGGCACCCTGCCACAGAGCCCCTTTCTTCTTGCTGCCACTGCTTGCAGCGGAAGTTTAGATTGTTGATTTGAGATCTTTGTTCCCAAAATAAGAATATGCCTTAAATTTCCCTCTGAGCACTACTTTAGCTGCATCCTACAAATTTGATGTGTTGTGGCTTTTTTGGTTGGGGAGGGGTGTACTGGAGATTGAACCCAGAGGCGCTTAATCACTGAACCACATCTCCAGCCCTTTCTATTTTTTATTTTGTGACAGGGTCTTAGTAAGTTGCTTAGGGCCTCACTAAGTTACTGAGGCTGGCTTTGAATTTGTGATTCTCCTGCCTCCCAGGTCACTGGGATTACAGCTGTGTGCCACTGTACTCATGGAGTGTATTTTCATTTTTTATTCGACTGAAATGTTTTCTAATTCTTCTTGAGACTTCTTCCTTGACCCATGGAATATTTAGAGGAGTGTGGTTCAATTCTTTAGTTCCCAAATGCTGGAAAGTTTTTCCCATTAATCTTTTTTTGGGGGGGCTTGGGAGATTGAGGGGTTGAACCTAGGTGCTCTACCACTGAGCTGGATCCCCAGCCCTATTTTATAGTTTTTATTTAGAGACAGGGTCTCATTGAGTTGCTTAGGGCCTCTTAAGTGCTGAGGCTGGCTTTGAACTTGCGATCCTCCTATCTCAGCCTCCAGAGATGCTGGGATTACAGGTATGCACCACCGCACCCGGCTCCATTCCCATTAATCTTTGGTACTGATTTCCAGTTTAATTTCCTTAGGATCAGAGAACATATTCTGTATATTTAATTCTTTAAAATTTGTCAAGATCTGGGCTGGGGTTATGGCGCAGTGGTAGCGTGCTCACCTAGCACGCGTGAGGTACTGAGTTCGATCCTCAGCACCACATAAAAATAAAATAAAGATATTAAAAAAAAAAAAAAAAAATTTGTCAAGATCTGTTATGCATTGAGGATATTCTCTACGTTGCTGAGTGTTCATGTGTACTTTAAAAGAATGTGTATTCTGTTGTTGGGTGGAGTGTTTTATAAATGTTGAATGTTGATTAGATATAGTTAGTTGACACTGTTGTTCACTTCTATATCCTTATTTATTTTCTGTCTAGTTATTCTATTAATTACTAAGAGGGGACTTGAAGTCTTTTTTTTTCTTTCTTTCTTTTTTTTTACTATTAGGAATTGAACTCAGGGGCACTTTACAACTGAGCTACATCCCCAATCTTTTTTATTTTTTAATTTTGAGACAAGGTCTTGCAAAGCTGCCCTTGAATTTGAGATTCTCCTGCTGCAGCCTCCTGAGTCACTTGGGATTATGGAAGTCACCATACCCAGTTTGAAATCTGAAACTATAATTGTGGATTCCTTCATTTCTCCTTTCAGTTATATCAGATAGTGATTCATGTACTTTGAAGCTCTGTTGTAGGATTTTTATGTCTTCTTAGTATCATTGTTATACAATGTCCTTTTATTCCTAATAAATTTTCTTGTTCTGAAATCTACTTTGATAGAAATGTATCTGTTCCAGTTTTTGATTAGTGTTTGAGTGATATATCCTTTTCCTTCTAACCTACACACACACACACACACACATATTAACTTTAAATTTTTTTTAAATTAAAATAGTTTTATTTCAAGCTGAGTGTATAGATAACCTACATATATTTTTGCTTTTTTGGTTTTTTGGTACTGGGAATTGAACTCAGGGGCACTTGACCACTGAGCCACATCCCCAGCTCTATTTTGTATTTTATCTAAAGACAGGGTCTCACTGAGTTGCTTAGCACCTTACTGTTGCTGAGGCTGGCTTTGAACTTGAGATCCTCCTGTCTCAGCCTCCCTAGCTGCTGGGATTACAGGCCGTGTGCCACTGCACCTGGTGATATATTTTTGCCTTTTATTATTATTTGTTTTGGGGGTGAGAATTGAACTCAGGGTCTATGCATAATAAACATGCTCTACCACTTGGCTCTGTGATCTGTGGTACACTCTCAGCCTATCTTTTACTGTTTTATTTTTTTGTTTGTTTGGTTTTTGTTGTGCTGGGGATGGAACCTAGGAACTTGTACATGCTAGGAAGGGGCTATACCACTGAACTACCCCACCACACTCACCTTGTTCTTTTGAACTCAAGGGTACTTGACCACTGAGCCACCTTGTCTGTCTTTTTAATGATAACCATCCTAGTGGATGTAAAGTGGTTTTTTTAAATTTGAGGCAAAGGATTCATTGTGGTTATGGTTTACTTAGTTAACCATTTTCTCAAATGATGTAATGTTGAACATCTTTTCATGCACTTATTGGCTATTTATTCTTAGAATTGTCTCTTCATGTTCTTTGCCCATTTTGAACTGGGTTGTTTGCCTTTTATTGTTGAATTATGAGAGTTTTCTGTATTCTGAATACTAGACTTTTGTCAGATAAATTATTTGGAAATATTTTCTCCCATTCTGTGAGTTATCTTGTAACTTCCTTGTGGTGTCTTTTTAAGCTCTAAAACTTTTAAATTAGCCTGTGTTGATTTTGTATACCTTTGACCCAGCTATTTAGAAGGCCAGGACAGGAGGATCACTTACGCACATGAATTTGAGAGAAGCCTGGGCAACAAAGCAAGCCTTTGTCTCAAATTAAAAAACAGAAAACAAACAAAAACTCTTATATTTGATGAAATCCAATTTGTTTATTTTTTCCTTGGGTTGCTTGTTTTCTTTTTTTTAAAATATATTTAAGAAACCATTGCTATAGACATGAAGGCTTCCTCCTAAATTTTAAGAGTTTAATAGTTTTTTTTCTGATATTTAGGTTATTAATCCATTTTGAAAGAACTTTTATATAGGTATGTGGTAGGGGTCCAACTCCATTGTTTTGCATGTGGATATCCAGTTGTCTCAGCACCATGTATTAAAGAGATTATTCTTTCTTCATTGAATTCTTTGGCACTCTTGTCAAAAATTCTTTAACTACTATGTAAGGTTTTTCCCTGCCCCCTGGGCTCTCAATTCTATTCCATTAATTTATTTGTCTTTTTTGTTTTTAATTTTACATTTCACACATTACCCAGTTTTTTTTTTTTTTTTTTTTTTTTAACATATGTCTGTCTTATACCAGTAGTACACTGTCTTCATTACCATGGTTCTGTTCAGAGTTTTAGAAGTTGAGAAGTGTGAATCCTCTAACTTTGTTCTTTTTCAAAAAATGTTTTGGCTATTCTGGGTTGCTAGATTTAGCTTTTCAATGTATACAAAGAAGCCAGCTGGGACTAATAGAGATTTCATTGAATCTGTAGATCCACTTGGAGAGTATTACCATTTTTACTTAACAATATTGTCTTCTAATGCATAGATATAGGGTGTCTTTTCAGTTATTAAGATCTTCAGTTTTTCAACAACATTTTATAGTTTTCAGAGTATTAAGTTTTACACATCATTTGTTAAATTTGTTTGTAAAGCCAGGCATGGTGCCATATACCTCTATTCTCAGCTACTTGAGAGGCTGAAGCAGGATAGCTTGAGCCCAGGAGTTCAAGACTAGCCTGGGCAATATAATAAGATCCTATTTCAAAAATAAAGAAATACACACACACGTGCATATTCCTAAGTATTTTATTCTTTTGATATATGAAATGGAATTGTTAATTTCATTTTCAGATTACTCAATACTAGTGTATAGAAATACAATTGATTTTTGTATTCCTGCAAGCTTTCTGAATTCAGTAGTTCTAATTATCTTATAGTGGATTCCTTACAATTTCCTATGTAAAAGGCCATATCACATAAAGAGAAAAATAGTTTTTCTTCTTCCTTTCCAATCTGGATGTCTTTTAGTTCTGTTTCTTGCCTAATTGCCTTGGCTGGAATCACAGTACAAAGTTGAGAAGAAGTGGGGAAGACAGATCACCTCTTGTTCCTCATCTCAGCTTTCATCATTAAGTATGGTATTAGCTGTTGGTTGTTTTTTTGTTTTTTGTTTGTTGTTTTTGGTACTGGAGATTGAACTCAGGGGCACTCGACCACTGAGCCACATCCCCAGCCCTATTTTGTGTTTTATGTAGAGATAGGGTCTCATTGAGTTGCTTAGCACCTCACCGTTGCTGAGGCTGGCTTTGAACTCACGATTCTCCTGTCTCAGCCTCCCTAAGTGCTGAGATTACAGGCTTGCGGCACTGCACCCAGCTATCGTAAGTGCTTTTATTATGAAGGGGTGTTGGATTTTTTAAAATGTGCTTTCTGCATATATTGAGATGATTGTCATTTTTAAAAATTTTGTTGTTGGACAAAGTATTCATTTGATGAGTTCTGTAGTCTGGGTCTGGATGGTCCCTCAAAGGCCCATGTATTAAAGGCTTGATCCCAGGGTGGCCCTGTTGGGAGATGGTGGAAACTTCAGCAGATGGAAGGTCTTCAGGTCATTGAGTGGTTATGAATTATTTTACTGCTGTCATTTCAAAATGTCTATTTTACCTTTATTCCTAGATATTTTTGCTAGATATAGAATTCTTGGGCAACAATTCGTTTATTTCAATTTTATTTTAAAACTTGTTCCTGTTCTTTCTAGTTTCATGATTTCTGTTGAGGAATCTAGTCTTTTAAAGGTGTTGTTCCTTACAGAAAATTCATCATTGTTCTCTGGCTGATTTTAGGATTTTTCTTGTTTAGTTTTTTTTTTTTTTTAATATTTTTTGAGTTGTTGATGGACCTTTATTTTTATTTATTTATATGCGGTGCTGAGAATCGAACCCAGTGCCTCACGCATGCTAGGCAAGCATTCTACCACTGAGCTATAGCCCCAGCCCCTCTTGTTTAGTTTTCAGAGTTTCATTATGACATATCTGGGCTTGGGATTGTTTTATTTGTTTTATTATTTTATTATTTATTGTTGTATTTGTTTTATTATTGCTAATTTATCATGTTTGTGGTTAACTAAGCTGCTGTTGCTGCTGTTTCTTCCTATTCTTCTTTTTTTTCCTGTGGTTCTGGAGATTTAACCCAGAGTGCTCTACTTCTGAGTTATATCCCTAGCCCCTTTTTCACTGAGCTTCTTGATATGGAACTTTATATCTTTTTTCCAAACTAACATCAAGTTTACTGACTATCCTTGTCATTTCCATTCTGATATTGAGCCTGTCCTGTGGATTTTAAGTTTTGGCTATTTGTATTTTTCAGTTCTAAAATTTCCATTTTGTTCCCCTTCATAACTTGTTTCTTACCTGACAATTTCTCTTTCCATTCAGCTTAAGAATGTTTACTAATAGGTGTGGGAATTGAAAATAATGTAACCTGAGGAAAAGGAAAAATAGCCATGCACTGACACTTTTCACTTCCCCTGACAAATGTTTTCCTGGGGCTAACTGCAAATAAGAAGGAATGTCTCACCATACTGGAGACACTGACTTGCAGAACACAGGACCCCTGACCCAAGGGCTCAAATTCCTGAGCACTAAAACTGACCATTTCATTGATTAATGGAACACCAAATTCCTAAGTGCCTGAGAAAACTGACATGTTTCACTAGACCACCTCCTGAGATAACCTATATAAACCCAGTCCCTTTCCCTTCTCGGTGGCTCATTTTCCACTGGGAAAGTGGGTCCATCCCCATAGATGTAGTCCTGTTTCCAAATAAAGCCTGAAATGACTTGTGAAGTTTGCTTCCTGGTCTTTCTGTGCTAACATTTACCAATATATACATATATATTTTTTGTGGCAGTTTTGGCAGTACTGGGGATTGAACCCAGGAAACTCTTATCACTGAGCTATATCCCATCCTTAGGTATTTTAAATTTTAAAAAAATTTGAGACAGTGTCTTGCTAAATTGCCTGGGCTGGCCTTCAATTTACAATCCACCTGCCTCACTTCCTGGGTTGCTGGGATTATAGGTATATACCACCAGACCAGGTAGAATGTTTACCATACTTTCTGAAGAATGGTTTAAAATAGTGCTTTATGTGACAGTTCAATAATTGACTCACCTCACTGGGAGCATCCTAATTGTCTTTTTTGTGCCATGGTGAGATTTTCCTGATTTTAATACACTGGGTAGCTTTGGATTAGATCCTGGATATTTTGAATATTATGTTGAGACGAGGTATCTTGTTTAAATCCTAAGCAGAATTTTGGTTGTTTAAAGTTTAACTCTAGTTTAACTCTAGAGTTAAACTAGAGTTTTCTCAACTAGCTGGATTAGGCCTGTGTCTTCACTAGTCAGTCTGGGATCTATGGCATGCATCTAGGATCTTACCCTACATGTACAGCTGTGCAATAGCCTATGAACTCACATAGACTTCCTCAGTCATTCAACCTCTCTCCTCCTCAGGCTCTCTGTGATACTTTACAGCTCCTCAGGGCATCCCTTCCAAGGTTTCCAGCAAGAAATATGGAACTTTTGCTTCCAGCCTGCTGCATAATTCCTCCACTGTGTCCAGGCCCACTGCAGGGGCAGAGGGTGCAGCAGAGAGTTGCCCCACACTCTGGGGGCCATAGCTTCTCTCTCAGGGTTCAGATACCTGCTTGGTGGGCACAGCCCTTACGGCATCATCACTGCCACCTCCATGAAGAAGAAAGAGAAAAATGGAAATTCTCCATACTCTCTAACCTGTAGGGCTTCATTTCCTCCTCCCTAGACAGATTCTCCAGGGGCCTTTCTGTACACAATAGGTACATGTCCAGGTTTCAAACTGCCTTCTTATCTGGGCTGGGCCATATTAGAAGAAAAAAGTGGTGACCTATTCCAATGAATTTTGAGTGTGGTCTTTCTCATCTGCCTCCCCCTGCAGCTGATGGTCATGGTCAGTAGAAGAGATGGATCACCACACCACCTCAGGACTGTCTGTGGACTCTGTAGCTCTCCTGCCCCCTCGCTCACTTCTCTTGCTGTTCCCACTTCTGTACCCCCATGCTGGAACAGCAAATACTTGTCAGATGGCCGTTTTCTCTCCCCTGCCCTCTGGACTTCCCCTGCATTCTTAGTACCCCTCTGGGTTGCAGCAGGGTCAGTATCTCTCCAGTCTGGCAGTTCTCCCACCCCTTCTGCCTCCAAATACCTGCAAGTGACTTTAAACATGACTATGTTTCAAATTCTCTAGTGATTCTTCCTGTGTTGGGACCCAAAGTCCCAAGAGGAGTACCTCTGTTGTGTACCCCTCTTGACTGTCCCCATCTATTTAATGCTCTGTAAGGGTTTGGGCTTTGCTGGCTCCTCATCCTGGTGTGCCCTACTCACAGGACTCATTATTGCTGAGTCCTTATTGTTCTATTTCCACCCAAATGTCATGTCAGAAGGGCTGTCTTGGGCTGGGGCTGTAGCTCAGTGGTAGAGCGCTTCCCTAGCACGTGTGAGGCACTGGGTTCAATCCTCAGCACCACATAAAAATAATAAATGAGCAAAGATCCCTCAACAACTAAAAAAATATTTTAAAAAAAGAAGGGCTGTCCCTTTCTCATGCCTCCTGAACAAAGTAGCTGCCTATCCCATCCTATCTCTGCCCATTGTGTCAAACTCCTTCCTAGCACCCAGTGCTGTCTACCATAGGCTTGTCTAGCTCTGGTGTCATCCCTTCTCATTGGGCCTCTAGGCACGTTTACTTTGGCCAGTGAGTCAATTCTTGGGGCGAGGCAGCAGGGGGAGTCAAGGGACAAAAAGACCATGACATCAGGAGACATGGCTTCAGTCAGAGTAGATATGGAGCAGTGAGACCTGCATGCAGCACTGCTGGGAGATGTGGGTTCCTTCCTTGGGAGGTATCCCTAGCGTGCAGGAAGTTTCCCCACCTCTGCTGTTAGGGCCAGCTTTAGGATGGAGAGACTCTCCCAAGGGATGGAAGGAGGTGTTTAGAGGGTTTCCTGCATACCCACGCTGTCTCCCATTCACCTTTTCCTGTCATCAGAGGCATGGCAGGATAAGTGTGAGGTCATTGTCCTCCACCTGTAGCTATGTCCCCCAACTTTGAATGCATAAGTCCTGGGCCTGAACTCGATGCCATGCTGCCCTTGCATGCCTCAGCCTATTCCTGGGTGTTTCTGCTTAGTACAAATCCAATGATGAATACCCATGCATCAGTCCTATCCCTAGAAAGTGGAGGGCCCATTGGGTAGCATGAATTCTGTTTTCTTTTCCAAGGTTGTTTCTGCTGGGAGGGGTAGGCCTGACTTGGGTGAAGGCTTAGATGAAGACAAAGCTCAACAGGGGACCCCAGAGGAAGGTGAACCCCTACTCCTCCCAGTTCTGGCAACCCATGCAGCTGCCTGTTGCTACATTTGCAAGGACAGACCTTTTTCCCCCAAAGCCATGGCCCTGTAACTTCTCTGGCTCTGCCACAGCAACCTATCCTC
>PVHX01000692.1:207500-265552 GCA_004024805.1 Geosciurus inauris
GGGGGGGGGGGGGGGGGACTCTTGACAAACATGTATACATGCACACATTTGTGTTGCACTCACAACACAAGCATTGCAGACAGTGCACACAGGCACAAAGGAATAGATATTTGTGCACAATTTACACACTTGATACAGATGTGCACTTGACATGTACACTTAGACTCACAGACCTACATGTAAGGGTGACACAAGCACACACCCCTGGGCTCTCCTTGACACTGGGGCAATTTCTTCTTTGAGACACAGGTTTGTCTCAGTTAAGAGTGACCAGGAGAGGGGCTGGGGATGTACTCTGTAGAGCACTTGCCTAGCATGCACAGGCCCTGGAGTTTGTTTCCCAGCACCACAGAGTGACCCACAGAGGGACTAGGAAATTTTTTGTGCCTTGTGATAGATTGATGGGGCTGCAGAGTTCCCAGCCTTAAGGATTCTCCCCCTGGAAAGCCCTTGTCCTGCCAGCCCTGACTCGCCCCAGGCCTGACTTCTGCCCTTCACCCTGGCCTTGCTCAGCAGCCCCACCCAACCTGGGCCCTAGGCTAGTTATAGACATGTCAGCAGAGTCTGGTCAGGGGCTGGTTGTGTGAGGCTATTTTTAAGTCCAGCTCTGTGGCTGGTACCCCCACCCCCAGCCACTCTGCTGCTACTGGCCACCTGCTGCCGCCTGACCCGCTTGGAATGCTGATTGGCAGTTGGCTGGGGTGGGGGTTGGGAATAGACTGTTATAAAGCGAGGGGTGCTAGGGAGGCAGCTGTCCCCGTCTGGAGCCCCAGTCTCCCTGCCACCATGGCCACCCACCGCCTAGTGATGGTCCGCCATGGTGAGAGCACATGGAACCAGGAGAACCGTTTCTGTGGCTGGTTTGATGCAGAACTGAGTGAGAAAGGGAGGGAGGAGGCCACGCGTGGGGCCAAAGCCATCAAGGACGCCAATATGGAGTTTGACATCTGCTACACATCTGTGCTAAAGCGGGCCATTCGCACCCTCTGGACCATCCTGGATGGCACAGACCAGATGTGGCTGCCTGTGGTGCGTACCTGGCGCCTCAATGAGCGACACTATGGGGGCCTTACAGGCCTCAACAAGGCAGAGACGGCCGCCAAGCACGGGGAGGAGCAGGTGAAAATCTGGAGGCGCTCCTTTGACACTCCGCCGCCTCCTATGGATGAGAAGCACCCCTACTATAATGCCATCAGTAAGGTAGGCTGCTGGGAAGACCCCTGGAAGGTCTGAGGTTGGGAACCTGGGTTGAAAACCAGTTGCCCAGGGCAGGAATAGCAGTGTCCCCTGTTCCTCTCCCCAGGAACGTCGGTATGCAGGCCTGAAACCTGGGGAGCTGCCCACCTGTGAGAGTCTCAAGGACACCATTGCCCGAGCCCTGCCCTTCTGGAATGAGGAGATTGCCCCCCAGATCAAGGCTGGCAAGAGAGTGCTCATTGCAGCCCATGGGAACAGCCTACGGGGCATTGTCAAGCACCTAGAAGGTGAGGGCCACCGTCTGGAGGGGTGTAGTGCAGAGACAGGTGGGATGACAGTGCCTCTCCTTTGGGCAGCTGAGCAGACATGGGGGTTTCAATCAGTGCATCGAGTCTAGAGGGTTGAGAAAACATCTTAAAAACAGTTCTGTGACATTCGTTTCCATATGTTCTGGGCCACTATGGGAAACATGCTTCCTCCTGAAAGTTGTGGGTTTCACGGACACAGCATCCATAGGAGCTGAACAGAGGTGAGATAGGCTTGAGGGTGGCATCTTACCCAAGGATACCCAGCTAGGAAAAGGGCCAGGACTCAGGGTACTTGGCTCCAAATCATTGCAGGGAAGCTAATTAGGCTATTGTCTTAATGTGTGTAGGGCTCTGCTCTCTTGGGTTCCCCTTCCCAAAAGAATAATGAAATTTGGTGCAGTTAATGAATACCCAGTCTCCAGGCATATACTGTGGCTCCCCCTAAAGTGCAAGGAAGGCTGGGGGCAGTGGCACATGCTGCTAGTTCCAGCCACTTGGGAGGCTGAAGCAGGAGGATTCCAAGTTTGAGAACAGCCTCAGCAACTTGGCGAATCCCTAAGCAACTTAGTATAACTCTCAAAATAAAAAATAAAAAAAGGAGCTGGGCATGGTGGCGCACACCTGTAATCCTAGCACTCTGGGAGGCTGAGACAGGAGATTTGCGACTTAAAAGGTAAGCTCAACAATGGTGGGGTGCTAAGCAACTCAGTGAGACCCTGCTCTACATAAAACACAAAATAGGGCTGGGGATGTGGCCTAGTGGTTGAGCACCCGAGTTTGATCCCTGGTATCCTCCCCCTGCAAAAAGGTTGGGGATGTGGCTTAGTAGTTAAGTGCCTCTGGGCTCAATCACTGGTACCCCCCTCCAAAAAAAAAAAAGAGCAAAGAGTGTTGACAAATGGGCCTTGAGAACTACACAGGAAAGGGGAGGCTCTCAAGTGATGGTCTCTTCCACTAGTTCTTAGATGTTAGGACAGTCTAAATTAGCCTCTGAATGACCTTCAAGCTTGTTGAGATCATACCAAAGGCGTGGGGTGTACTCCAGATCTCTGGCTCCTAGGGGCTGATAGGTGGACAGGCCCCTTGCACCTGGCATTGGAACCCAGGAGGGGGAAGGACACCACCCCCATCCATTCCTTCTGGGGGTTCCACAGCCCCACATGCCTCAACCTGCTCCAAAGGGAAGAGGCACCATGGTGTGTGATAAAGCACCAGGGGGGTGGGAGTGTTTCCAACTTCCCAGGAAACATTCTCTAGTCCTTCCACATGGTGGGGGTAGGGTGATACCAATGCCAAATTGAATTGCTATTGGTGGTGGGGCCTGCAGGAGTAGGCAGGGTCAGGTTTCCACTTATTCCTTTGCTCAGAATTTAGAACCTAGAAACCAAATGGTTAATCCTTCCGACCTTCAACTTCAGTCTGGCCGGTTCATATTGAGCTAAGGAAACTGTGGATGGCACCACCACAGGTCACAGCTGCTCACGGAGGATGAAGTTCGTGTCTTGCCACTGGGCTATTTCTGTAGGCTGCTCAGTCTAGCTTAGTCTGCCTTGACCTTTAGGTATATTTTTGTGGCCTTGCTCTCAGGGCTGGGAGGATTAGTGCCAGGCAGCCCAGCTCGGTGGCCCAAAAAGGCCATGATGTCTGTTGTATGATAAGGCTGTGGATAGAGAGCCTAAGGATGTTATTCTTCTGGTTCAGGGATGTCAGACCAGGCCATCATGGATCTGAACCTGCCCACGGGGATCCCTATCGTGTATGAGCTGGACCAGGCACTGAAGCCCACCAAGCCCATGCGGTTCCTAGGAGATGAAGAGACAGTACGGAAGGCCATGGAAGCTGTGGCTGCACAGGGCAAGGCCAAGTGAGGGTGGGTATGGCAATAAAGACAACTCTCTGCATACTGCCTTGAGTTCAGCATGGCCAGGCAGGGCAGGATCATGGCCTGCCCAGTTTACCCCATTAGCTGTGGCAACCCCAGGGAACAGTACAGCTATCCCTGGAGCCCACATCACCCAGGGGCCAGAGCCTACTGCCTAGGCCTGGCTGTCAGGCACTGAACCAGAGCTGTAACAGTACCCCAGAGAAACCCTCAAGCTTTAAAGCCATTTGGTAGCCATGTTCTTGAATTAGGGTACTTTAGGGAGAAGAGCCCAAGTGACCCAGCCCTCCCCAAGGGAAGCAGTCAGGACAATATTTCTTGGCCAGCTTCCTTTAGAGAACAAGTGGTTCTCTACTATCCTAAGCCCCACCTTCTGGTGAGCACAGACAAGCCCATGGGGCCAAACAGCTTACAAGAGGCCAGACTCCTGAGGCTACCATGGCCTGCTATCTTTATAGTAGAAAGGGAGGAGGCCTAAGGGACAGGCAGGATTGGCAGTGGGGAATATCAGGCTTGACCACTGCTTTCCTCATGCAGCCTTTGCCTTGGGCTGCCAGCAGGTGAGGCTGGGAATCAAGCATGTCCACCTGGTACCTCCCAGGCACAAGAGGGACCTTATTTCCCAGATACTGAGCAGGTGCCAGGTGCCTCTCTCCGTGTGTGTTATGCCATACAGCAGAAACTCCTTAAGGTAGGGAGCTCTACAACCTTGGCCTCTCCCAGAGGAACTGAAATGCAGGAAGGCTCCAACTTTAGTCACATGCTAACATTTATGCCTCTCCTAGGTGGCTAATTGGCCACTGAGTCTGAGGACAGGAGCATGTATATGCATGTGCATTCTCATACAAACACATCCACCCCAGGCACAAAGCAGATGCAGACCCCCAAGTTGGGGTTTGTTTCCACGTAGGTGTGGCAAGCTACAGCAGGTCAGACCAGAGCTGGGAGCCTGGGTACCAAACTGCAATTCTTGGATTTGTTCTTCAGACACACAGACAGGCTGGGATAGAAAACAGGGAGACAGCAAGAAGGACACATCGTGTCTTTGATTTTTCACATACCCAGAAATGGTAGCTTGGTCATTCCATCCCCACTTCCCATGGCCCAGAGGGACAGAAATGGAGTGGGGCAGGCAGGCTCCAGTACGACAATAACTCCCTGCTGTCAAACTTGTCATGGTCCACTGACTTTGGTCACAGACTGCTAAAAGCAATTCTCTAAATTCGCTATTCCCAAAGGTCATTCTAAATAGTTGCAGCCACCATCCTTTAGAAGCCAGAGAGAAAGAAAAGGCAAATGCAGAAGGCTGCCTCCAGATGCCCCTGCTCAGAGACCTGGCTTAGCAGTACCTACTCTCCTCAGGCAGAGATTACCTGGGGGCTCGCCACAGATGAGACTTAGCTCAGTATCCCACAGAGGTGAAGGGTCAGACAAGTGGGAGGATCTGGGAGGCTGCAGGAAGCGTGTTTGTGAATCACTGGGTTATTGCTGCATCTGGGGTAACAGAGGCTGAACCTCTAGAGGGAGCCCTGAGGCCTTGTCCTCATTGCGCTTCCATTCTTGGAAGTGTCAACACTGACTCTTGCATCTCCTCTTTTAACAATTAGGAAGCCACATCTGGGTGGGGAAGGGAAAGACAGGCCTCAGCCTCACTCAATGAGCTCCACGTAGTTGGCAGGGAACATGCCAAAGTGGCCATCGGGCCCATAGCCACGCCACCAGCCTTCGTCAATGACTTCGATGCCAGTAATGAGGTTCTCAGGATCAAAGGAGATCTCTGTGTCATCCGCTGCAGGAAGGTTAAGTCCAGGTGCTGTATCAGGGGCCTTGCTCACAAGCCCCCAACCCACGTCTGCCCCTGGGGCAGCCCTGCCCCCTCATGCACTAGAGCTCATGGACGGTCTGCTTTCTACGGGTCCCATCCCACTGCCATCCAGCCCGTATAGAGCCCAACAGTACTGCAGTGGCCACCCCACCACCTGGGAACATTTTCCTACAGAGTACTTCTGCAAAAGGCTGCTCCCCAAAGATCCTCAGCCTTTTTTCCCCAAGGTCCCCTCTGGGAAGTCAGAGTTCAGATCTAGCTCCATTCTCTGGTCAGACCTGAAGGATCTATAAGATGGCAACTGGGGTTCCTGTGGATGTATGGTAAGCATCTGGCTAAAGTGTGTGGGGAGGCCCAGGCTATCTAGGACAGAAACTTCAGTGCCATGGTTGTCATTCTGGTGGGGCTTCCATCCTCAAACTTACCTCTCACTTCCCTTTTCTTTTCCCAAAACCCCTGGTCCTGCCCCCACACAGAGCCCCAGTCACTTGTTCTTATCTCTTAATCTCAGGACCCATGATCTGTGGCAGCCAGGTAGGGCTTACCTGCTTGGTAGTCGTACAGGGCCCGGGCACACAGCCCTTGCCCACTGAGCCCCTGGCCCTGTGTGTAGTGGTCGATGTGCTCAGAGCCAGTGTCTTGCTGTTGTACCTGCCAAGAGAAAGATGACCTTACCCAGACTCAGCCTTTTCACCAAGGTGGCTCAGGTCATGCTGGGGCCGGGGGAAGCAAGGGCAACAGCACATGGAGGGTGAGCAGCAATGTAAGGCTAGGAGATAACACACTGCCGTCCTAACACACTTGCACCACAATCATCTCCCCAAGGTACACAGTCTGAAAGACAGTGCAAATCCCTCTAGCCATAAACTGCAAGGTAGCTTCCCTCACCTAGCATCACCCACATGGGCGCTGGCCCACATAACTTATAGCATGTGGCTCTTCCAAGTTGAATGAGAATCCATAAGTGCTTCAAAACCCTTAGTGTTCCACAGAAAACTCAGGCCTGTGACTCCTTAGCTGCCCAACCCCATTGCAGAGAACCCACCATTGGGGGCTCCTCGTAGAGGGCCTCTTGCTCCGGAGGCTCCTCGTATGTGGCTTCCTCTTCTGCCTGCACCACACTTGGAGGAATGCTGGGTGCTGGCTCCTCACAGACATCTGCATCAGAGGACACAGCAGGTTCTGACTCTTTTTCTTCCCATAACCTTCCCTTCTCCAACACAGTCCCCCTCCAGGGCCCCATAGAATAATAAATGCCTTGCCTTCCCTGGGCCTTGAGATGGTAGAAGTTGGCTCTCTGCCAAAGGAGGTCTCTGGTTGGGTGAGCTGTTTCTGTAGGAAGGGGCTCCTCAGTTTGCCTGCAAAACCCCACAAACAACATCCCCACCACTTTAGAACCACTTCTTGGTGCCCACACACCCACCCTGGTCTGTTAAAGCAGCCCAAGGGGGCTTGTCCCAGCTAGCACAAGTATAGAGACCCCAGGGCTGTGCAGAGAGATGGTAGGCAGCACAGCCATATGAGTAGGAGGAGACACCTTGGTCCTAGGCTGCTCTCTTCACTTGTTTCTTGTCACTTCTTATACACCTGTCTTGTGGCCTGGCCCAGAGGGAGGACCCACCTGGCTGAGGGCTAGAGATGGAGGTGGTGGACATGGCCCTCTCCTTCTGCTTGAAAATCTCCCGCGGGTGTGCAGCCCGCTGACCAGAAAACACCTAGGGAAGCACACATTGATCTGAGCAATGAGTAAGACCCAAGAGCTTCTCACCTCACTGTCCCCCACCCCAGCAAGCAGGACCTCAAGGCTATAGCGGGGGCAAGAAGCCAAGGGCTGACAGGGCCTCTCCCAGGACTAGGTTGCAATCCATGCCAGAAGTTTCTACTCCTGGTTTTCCTTCCCACTGGCATATCTGATGTGCTCAGATGTGTCTGCATGGGTCTGAGCTGAGCCCTCCATCTGAGTTCAGGGGCTTCGACATGTGATGGATCCAAACCAGTAAGTTTCCAGACCCTTTGAGAGAAAAGGCCAAGACTAACCTGTTCCTCCCTGTTCTTCAAAGCCACTTCTTGCTGCTGTTCACATGTCCTGCTGGGAAGTGGGGAAAGAGAGGTAAGGCTCTTCAGCAGCCCCTCATGCTGCCAGTCCTCCTGCCTCTGAGGGATTCAGTGAACTCACAGGGACACCCAAGGGACCCCCCCACCACCACGAGGCCAGCACCATAGCCCAGTGAAGGGTGGGCTTACCTTGAGGGGCTGGCTTCTCTGTGCTGCTCCTGGTAGCGCTGCTCTCTGCGGGCAGCCTCCTGCAGCTCCCGCTCCCGGCGCTCCTTTTCCAGCTGCCGCTGTTCCTCCTCAGCCCGTCGCTTCTCCTCCAGCCGGCGGTTCTCCTCCTCCTTCTGCAGGGAGGGCAGGCCACTCAATCCCACACTGCCCCCTTGGCCTCACCCCGTGCCTGGGACCAAGTCCCACAGGCATGTGGTTGAGGGAAGACACTACAGCACATCCTTCACATGCCTGTGACTTAACCCACTTATGCCTTACTTTAACTACCTATAAATGGTCAGGTAGAACATTCCCTACACACCTGTACAGCATGCTCATCAGTATGTCTGCCCCTACTCCCTGGCTCTTACCTCAGCTTTGGCCCAGAAGCTGTCTTTTCCAACTCTCTTGATCTCAGACATGGCATTGGTCTTCTGGTACACAGAGCCCTGTGGGGGACAGCAAATGTTAGAGACCTGGCCCTGGGTGGAAGGTTAGCCCCCCAGGTACAGAGGTAGGGGTAGGTGGATAGGATTTACAAGAGCAGGTGAGTGCTATCAGGATTGGACTCAGTGGGGATATAGGAGCCCACCATCCTCAAGGAGATGGACACCACATGCCGAGAAAGAGGCTCAGGAAACTATCCCAGCAGTGATGCTGAATCCCAAGAACAATGGAGGGGTCTTTGGTGGCATCTAGCCCTTGTGCATGGTACCAAGGCAGGAAAGGTCCTGTCCGCAGAGTCCTGGGGACCAGGTAGTTCTGAGTCAGGCCTCTGGCCAGGGCTACCCTTTATAGAGAACTGACTGGCACAGCATTGTCCACAAGAATTAGTGCAGAATCCAACCACATGTCTGATGCTGCAGTTCCTGACTGTCAACTTGACCCAGTGTAAGGACCACAAGTCTACAGGTGTCTCCCCTTAACTTGGGTGGGTAGGGCTCTGCTCTGATGGCATCTGAAGTTCCTCTACAAAGGTTCCTGCTAGGGACCACCTAGGTCTTGTTTGCACTGTGACCCTGGGGATGGCTGGACCATTATAGCTGTGCATTCCTGAAGAGCCTACAGCCTGACCATATATAGCTGGCTCCAAACAAAGCTCTAGAATGGCTAAGCCAACCACCAAGTATGGTTACCATCTATGGAAGCCAGGTATGAGGGGTCCAACTACACAGACACTGGGAACAATACAGATTCCTGGCCCCCATCCTCAGGTCCTCAGCAATGAGAAGTCAGTGATGGGCAGGTAGCACTTACCACTGGGGCCTGGGGTCCTGCATCCTGGAAGCGGCTGCTTTCCCTGTGGAAGCTATAGTTGGCCCCGGAGGCCTTGGCCACCTTCTGCATGATGCACTCAGGTTCCACATCTTCCTCTGCGCGTGCATTGATGGTCACATGGGCCCCCTGTGGCAGAAGCAGCACTTAAAGCTTTGTAAGCACAAGAGAGGATGAAAAAACTCCTGTCGGGCTGCTGGGAACTGAGGCTTTGCCTCCCTGTGTTGTACAGTCCCTGCTGTAGCTCAGGATATGCTCAAGTCAGCCACCAAGTTCTTCCTGAGAAGCAGACCCATGACTGCATTCTCTGTTATTATAGACCCAATAGCTTGAAAGCCTTTTCTAGCTACTAGATGGAAACATGAACGCATACCAGAAAATGTATTTGTAGAACTGGGAATCAAAGTCATCTCCTTGCTAGTAATCAAAGACGTGCAAAAAATCACCTCACAAGTGAACACATACTTTCAATATAATTGCTTCTGAAATTGAGAAAAGGTTCTACCATATAACAACTGATGTGAATACTTGCAGAAATGGACTGAAAAGGAATACATCAAAATGATACATATTATGGTGGTGGGCACAAGTATCCTTTTCCTTTCTCCAAATACTGAATGCCCCTAAACTACCTAGAGTACTTGTAAACAAAACAGAACCCTAGGCCAGCCTTGCCCATTGGATCAGCTCCAGCATGATCCTTAATCCTGCTCTGCTGAGATCAACTTTCAGGTATTCTGGTCACATCCCTGCCTCCTGTGTACCTCCTGTGTACCTGGGTCACCAGAGGAGCAGCCTCTGCTCATGACCTGAGGACCAAACAGAGCAAGCTCCTGATTCCAGCTCCGATTCCAGCTCAGTTGCACCCAGGAACCTGAGGTGTTTGATCCTGTGAGGCTCCTTACGGGGCAGGTTTAGCCCTCACCTTCAAGAAGTTGGCCATGGTGCTGACGTGGTTGGCGCATGCTCCCTTCCGCACATCATTCACACCCTCGCCTGTCTGCAACACAAGCACACCCAGCATGACCCAGGCCTCCTCCTAAAGCCATTTCCCTCCCCACAAGTTCCCAGGGACACAGCAGCTTCCCTATCTCCCCAAAGAGAATCCCCTCAAAGCAGCCATCATTCTCCCAACTGAATCACACAAATGAGTTTAGTTCTCACACCTCCAAGGGGCTCAGGAACTGTTCTCTGGGTAGGACAGTTGCTGACTTCCATTGTGGGAGGAGTTTCCTGAGCTTTCTTCTTTTTTTGCGGGGGTGCGGGGGGTTACTGGAGATTGAACCCAGTAGTGCTTAACCACTTGGCCACATCCCTAGCCCTTTTTATATTTTATTTAGAGACAGGGTCTCACTAAGATGCTTAGGGACTCACTAAGTTGCTGAGGCTATCTTTGAATTTGCAATCCTCCTGCTTCAGCCTTCCGAGCAACTCAGATTACAGCATGCACCACCGCACCAGGATCCTGAGTTTTCTTGATCCCTAATGAGGGGGGTTATACTCTGCCGGAACCCCTGTCTCTGCACTCTCAGGCTCCTGCACACTGTCTTAGGATTTCTGTGTCACCAAAATGACTACCTTGGAAGAAGTAGGAAATGGGGCAGGAATTTCTTGTGATGATTATTTTTATTTCATTTTGCAGGACTAATTCTGGGCTTGGAGGATGAATTCTGTGTAGCAAGGCCAGTTATTTCATCTATTTATTTTTTTGCTGTACTGAGGATTGAACCTAGGGCCTCACACATGCTAGGTATGGGTTCTACCACTAAGCTACTTGCCCAATTCTTTTTAAATTTTTATTTTGAGACAAGGTTTCACTAAGTTGCTGAGGCTGGCCTTGATTTGTGATCCTCCTGACAAGGATAGTTATTCTTTGGGCTACAGTGAATTAATTGACTATTCTGCTCTTTCACCAACTTTTAACTGTTCTGTTTATTTAATAAATCATGCCAGTAAAATACCCTGTTCCCGAAAAAGTCAAAACAAGAAAGAAGTCAAGGGACTTTCCCTAGTCACACTAGAAGAGATGAGTCCACGTACCCAGTTGATGAGGACAAACTTGGGCAGGCCAGAGTTGGGGTCCTTCACCCTGCAGAAGGCATACATCACCTTCCCACTGTTGAGTTCCTCCACCAGCTCCTCCAGACCACCCTCTGCAGAGTCATAGGGAGGGTCAGAGGTGGCCAGTGCCCGTTGCCCACCCCAGTGCCTGCTTCATCAGTAAGGGAACCCAAGCCACTTTTCACCAGGGCTTCTCACCCTATCCACCTCAGAATCATCCTTGGGAGCCGTATTTAAAATCAGATGCCTGAGGTTAGGGGTGTAGCTCAGTGATAGAGCACTTCTGGCATGTTCAAGGGCCAGGGTCCAATCCCCAATGCCACAATAAAATAAAAATAAAAACAAAATCAGATTCCTGAGCTCCACTTCCACTAAGCTGATTTAGCATAGCTGGTGATACCCAAAAGACTGCATTTTTTTTAAAGTTGTAGATGGACACAATACTTTTATTTTTATGTGGTGCTGAGGTTTAAACCCAGTGCCTTGCACATGCTAGGCAAGCACTTTACCACTGAGCCACAACCCCAGCCCCTGCATTTTCTTTTTGTACCAGGAATTGAAGCAGGGTGCTTAACTACTAAGTCACATCCCCAGCCCTTTTTTCTTTTTTATTTAGAGACAGGGTCTTGCTAAATTGCTTAGGGCTTTGCTAAGTTGATGAGGCTGGCTCTGAACTTGCAATCCTCCTGTCTCTGCCTTCCAAATCACTGGAATTACAGGTGTGTACCACCGCACCTGGCTAGGAGACTGCATTTTCTGACAAGCACCTCAAGTGACTTTTTTTTTTTTTTTAACCCACACTAGTTTAAAAACCACTCTTTTAAACTCAAAGATAACTCTGGAAATAAAAAAATAAATATTTCCACACAGACCATCCATCAGACTTCCATGTGAAGGATCTCTACATCAATTTTCGTGTTGCTTGGATTCCACAAAGGGCCCCAGGATAGTGGGGCTACTAAGTCATCCCTTCTGGGAACCACATGTTCACTCAGGCATCAGGGCCACCCAGAGGAGCAGATGTCTTGTAATATCTCACAACTGAACAACTGGTTTGGTCCTCAGAGTCTCAGATGCTAGGGGTAGGATGGACTGCATAAGCCATTCTCATGACACTCACCCTCAAACCCCAAACTTCCCAAGCTGAAGGGAGGAACTGGGTCAGGTATTTTAGCTACAGGACTCCACAGAACCCGGGCAGTCAATGCTGCTTTGGTAGCATAGTCCTGCTTTGTGTCACTGGCAACGGCAGCAGGACACTCAGATTGCTGATCCCTGCAACTCTCAGGCACCTACCATGTCATGTGAGATGCCTATTCAGTGGCAATCATTGTGGAAAGAGGATGCATCAGTGAGAATGGCTTGTAGGAGGAAGGGCTTTCTATCAACAATTGTCAGTAAAGCTGTACTTGTTCCACTAAGCAGAGAACTTGTTCCAGGCACTCACTGAACAACAAAGTCATGTTCCGCTCAGGACTGGGAGTGGGAGGAGGTCAGGTGAACCTCAGAGTATAGGCATGCTGGCCTTGAGCGTGGGGAGGGATCTGAGTATCAGCTGGGGTTCATACCCCACCATCTGTAACTCAGCCTACTTGCCAGTTTCTGCCAGGAGCCAGTTTATCCTGTAGAGACTGCTGCCACTGAGGTCCCCATCATCACCTGCAATGACACTGCCTCTCTCCAGTACAGGTGGGTCCCCATGTGCTCTTGCCCATGGTAAGGGCACAGAAGAGGCAGAGGAGAAGGTCTGCGGGCCTTCTTTACCTGCACCAGCTGGCATCTACCCAGCTGAAGCCCCCTGGACATAGATTGCCCATGAACTAGAGAGGACTGGCTACTTTCACTTAGCTCCTCCAGAGGGAGCAGCACTACACTGTATCCAGGGATAAAACATTAAGGAAGAATGTTTTCACTCACAAACATCTGAAACCCAAAGCTTACCAGAAGTGTCCAGTTAGGGCCAGGGCCCATGCTTCTCAGAGGGATATAGCTCTGGCCCCTAGACCTATTTTGTGCTGGAACATATCCTCATCAAGGGGGCAAGGAATCCCTCATTGGAGCTAATGTGGGGGAGGTCCGCAGAAGGCAGGTATCCCACTCCCACCCTCAGCAAGGGAGATGTCACTGCAGTGGAGTCACATGCAGGGGAAACCTGTGTACCTGAGTCCCCTTTTTCCTGCTGTGATAGCTGAAATGACAGCGAAATGGACAGTGACAGTCAAACCCTCTTCCCTTGTACACCTTATTCTCCTCACTCCTGGTGCTAAGAGGCAATTTGAGGGATACTCACCTCCTGTGCCAGCCACACGAATGTCATTGCTATTGCCCTCGTAGGTAAACAGAGCCCTGAAACAAAATATAAGTGGGCTCAGTGGTTAGCACCCTGAACTCCATCTGCTTTCACCACACCTCCCATGGTAGATGCAGGCTCTGCTTTGCCTTGCTCTGACCTGCCAGACAGGTTCTCAGTAGGCCATGCTGAGGCTGACTAACCACAGGAATTGCTGTGAGAGACAAAGCCATAGAGATAGGAAGCACATACCTACTCAAAGGAAAACATAAGTTGTGGAGTTGTATGATAACTTTCCACATATTCATGTGCAAAATACTCACCTGGCTACTAGGTACATGAATTTAAAAAGACAAAGGATATCTACATATTTCTGAATCCAAAGCACCTCAAAGGAGAGGCAGATAGGAAGGTAGGTAAATAGGTTGGAAGGAGGAAGATCCACCAGGTAACTTGGAGGCTGCCAGCACTGGGGTGTGCATCTGCCCTGCCTTCGGTGAAGCCTGAAGGGTGGGGTAGCAGGTCTCCCTGGGATAGTCTCCTGGCAAACTCAGATTTTAATAGGTGTACACAGTTTCAGAACCTACTGGGGCAATGTTACATGAAGTCAATCAAGACCAGTGACCCACCAACCTCTTACAGACAGGAACCCATAAGCAAGCTTTCTATCTAGTGGAAACTTAACTCTCCATAGCTGACACTGGGCTGACTTTCTTTCTGGTAATAATAATTACTTATAAGACTCTTAAAATTTTTTGGCTTGCCAGGCATGGTGGCTCAAGCCTATAATCCCAGCACTTAGGGAGGCTGAGACAGGAGAATCGCGAGTTCAAAGCCAGCCTCAGCAACGGCGAGGCACTAAGCAACTCAGTGAGACCCTGTCTCTACATAAAACACAAAATAGGGCTGGGGATGTGGCTTAGTGGTCAAGTGCCCCTGAGTTCAATCCCCAGTAACAAAAAAAACAACAACAAAAAAAGTTTTTGGCTTATAAACTTGAGCCCCAGAGGTGGTGAGAAAAGACAATAAATTTTATTAAATCCGAACCATGAAGAACAAAAGTTACTCTTGGAGAGGTGGCCTTCAAGAGGCAAGTTTTGCTTGAGGTTCCCCATAGTGCACACATAGTCATCATCACCAACCATATAAGAGCTTAACACCCTGGCAGTGCTGGTGGGTACAGGGGAGAGGCAATGCTCTCTCTGACAGAAAGTCAAAGGTAAAACCCAGCCCAGTGCCTGCCATCTCCCCAGCTTGGGAGGAAGACCAGACAGAAGCTCCAGGGAGAACAGCCTGCCAATACCACTGGGCAGATGCATATGCCTGAGAAAGAGAAACCAAACCCCATGCCCAGCGAACTTGGTTAGTAGAAAGGAGGCAGACCACTAGAAAAGAGCTGCTGCTTACCAGGAGAGTAAACGGAATACAGAAGGAAAGAAAATACAAGAGAGAAATAAGGAGAAAGATTTGGAAGGTAGTGAATGTCAGCCTGGGTTGGTGGGACTTTCTGTGGGGGAAAGAAGACCATTCCTCTTTTTTTTGGTACCAGGGATTGAACCCAGGGGTGCTTAAGCACTGAACCTCATGCCCAGCCCTTTTTTAAATGGGTTGAGACAGGTTTTGCTAAATTGCTTAGAGCCTCACTAAGTTGCTGAGGTTGGCTTTGAACTTGCAATCCTCTGGCCTCAGCCTCTTGAGCTGCTGGGACTACAGGTGTGCACCACTTTGCTTGGCAAGACTATTACTCTTGATGGCCACAAGGCCTGACTGCTAGGGTACAGAGACTGGCACAAGCAGCAGGGGACAGAAGATGGCAGCTTGTCTCTTCCAAGAAGGGATCTGGCATCTACCCCTTCAAAACTTCATCCCCCTCTCCCCTGAGTTCCACTCTAAACCACCTTCAAGACTGTTCCCAGTTCAGAGGTTCATTCCTATCTTGAATGGAATACCACTCTTCTTTCAAATCAACTTGAAAAAATTGGGTGCACTGGCCTGTGCATAGCAAGGATGTGTGGTATGTCAAGCCCTTACATTCCATCATTCTTTCAAATATGTGTAGTAAGAACCTACTGTTTACTGGCAATAGGAATGCAGCTATGAACAATCTTCAAAGGCTCCGCCCATGGAACCTGCCTTCTAACAAGAGAGAGAGCACACACACCTAGTGCTAATGTACAGTCAGAAAGTAAAACAGGTACAGGAGGGGACAGATGAACCAGATGAGAACAAATTCATCAAGATCTGGAGGGAGGGGGGACTAGAGACAGATACAACATAGAGAGCTAAGGCTGTGGTTCTGGCCTTAAGGCCTGGTGCAATGCTACCTGCTGTGTGAAACCTTTAATGACCCACCAAACTGAAGATCATCTTTTCTTCCTCTGATATTCTCTACTGCTTCTTCTGTATCATTCAGTCCATCTTTCATCTGAGAATTGAGTACACAAAACAATTCTGTACCAGGCACCAAGGAAAGAGAGTCCATCCTACTCCTTCTAGTGAAGAGATGAAAGTGACAAGGAAATCCACAAGGGTTTCTGGTATGTATCTGAAGGAAGTGAAACTAGAGTAGAGGAAAAGGTGACTGTAGTCAGGAGCCAGGAACTCTGAAAGGTCTCTCTGAGAAGGCAACCTCAGAGCAGAGACCTAAAGGCATGCCCGCACCTGGGATGATGAAGTGTCCTCTATGCAGAGGAAGTAGCAAGAGCAAGGGCTTTGAGGAGGAACCAGATTACAAGTTTGAGGAAGAGAAAGATGAGTGGTACTGAGCAGGTGTGGGCACAGTGTGGTAAATAGGAGGGGCAGCAGAAGCAGGGTCATATAGGGCAAGTTGGTGGGGTGGAGTCTGGGCTTTATTCAATGTGCAACAGGAAGTCACTGCAGAGTACGGGTAGGGAAGTAAGATAGTCCAGATCTTTTTCAGCTAGTAGATGGGGACCTGCCTCAGTTTGTTGAGTAACTACCTAAATAGCTGAGACAATTAGTGTGAAGGCCAGGGGCTCATGCAACTGACTGATACAGTTTGCAGATATTCAGGAGCCTGCAGGTGAGTGAGGGGGCAACAGCATGGCTATCCAAGCAGAGGAGTATGGTAAGAGGAGGCTCAGCACTTTCAGGAAGAATACAGAGTAGATAGGACAGGTCAGAACCAGGCTGTGGTGGCAGTAGACAACTCTGATAAGAATCCGAAGAAAAGACTAGAAACAAGGGAAGTCTCCATTGCCAGCTGGGCTGTGAGGTATCACTCCCAAACCAGTGACAGTTTGCCAGGCATGGTGGCACATGCCTGTAACCAGTGACTCCAGATGTGAGGGAGGGCGATCGCAAATGTGAGCCCTGCCTCAGCAACTAAGTAAAGCCCTCAGCAACTTAGTGTCTCAAATAAAAAATAAAAAAGACTGGGGATGCAGTTCAGTGGTAAAGCATCCCTGGGTTCAATTCCCAGTAGGGAAAAAAAAAAAGGCAAAGCAAAACAAAAAGAACAGTGACAATTCCTAAGAAGACTAAGGCACCAGGGAAGTGAAGAGGAGACAAGAAAGTACTTAGACAAGCAGAGGTGGCTGGTTACAGCAGCAAAGCTTAGCCCAGGCAACAGGAAAAGAGTCCAAGAGGACCCACACAGTGGGGAAGAATTTGTATAGAAGGTCTCAGTGCTGACCACGGGTGGGAGTGACCCCACCATAACTCCACCTCCAAGTTCTAGTTTCTAATTTCCAAGTTTGGTCACCTAAATCTACCCTACTCAGCATATTTCTTAGAACTGGAAGCACTAAAAACTGGTCAGTGAAAACAGTTTAAGTAAATGGGAAAGTGAAAGAGAATTACATAGAGCTAAGCATACTGCAGAGAGTTGATCAGTATGGGGGCTGCCCAGGGTTACTCCCAGAAACTTCAGATTCAGGATCCCAATACTGTAGTTTCACCAACTGTTTTAGGAAACTTACACACTGATAGCCTCCCAAAGCCTGTCCAAGAGTGGTGGAGGTAAGACCTGACTTTTTTCCAAATAAGTGGCCAGCATCCTATTTTTATTCTTCCCATGACTCAGACACAAGAAAAGAGAAACAGAAGTCTTGAAATCCACATTTCCAGAGAACCAGGACCCCAAACCTGTCCTCCTTGTCTGAGCCTCCAGAGCAAGCTCATGTTTCCCAGCCCGGCTGTCAAAGGCCATCACAGAACTCAGCGTTCGGAAGAACCCAAGCGCTGCTTCCGCCTTCTCAGGCAAGGGTGGAGGAACTGCGAAGGACCCCTTTTTTCCAGGGAAGTCCCAGAGCTGTAAAAAAATCTGGCGAGGCCAGCAAGTACCACCGGGCCAAGTCCTACACCTAGGGCCGCGAAGCCGACACTGGCGTCGAGGGTGCAGGGAAAAGGGCTGCGTCTCCCATGCTGTTTCACCCGTTCACGAACTACGGGGCAGCGGCGAACTGGGTGGGACAGCACCAAGCTGGGGTGTGGGGCGGGCAGGCAGGTGAGGCTCGCACCACCTGCGGCCGCGCCGCTGGTCGCTTGCGCCCCCCACCCACTCCGGGCCCGCCCAGCTGCCCACCAGTCGGTCGGGGACTTCTCGGTGACCACCCGCACGTAAGCCTCTTGCAGCGCCGGCCCGTTCCGGCTCAGGTTCGCCGCCATGGTCCGTCCCACGGTCCCGGAGCTGCAGCGGCTGCAGCTTTCGGGTCCAGCCTCCCTGGACCACCGGGAGCCCCGCCCAGATGGACGGAAGCCTCGCCTCCGACAACCGGAAGCCCCGCCCTAGGGCCGGAAGTGGAAGTAGAGGCGGGACTGAACCCGTAGTCTCTGGGCTCGCCCCCTGGGGCGCAAGGATCGAGGAGGTTCTGTTCAGGCGCTGGCGAACTAGAACTGTCTGTCAGTTTCTATTCGTCCGCAGGGTGGTCTCCTCGGGCGTGGCCTAGTGCGTGCTCTGGTTCCAGTCCAGCCGCTTAGTAGCTCCAAGAGCAGTGTTTACGTTCTGTCGATTCTTTTCACAATTAATCCACTTACTTGAGAGATCCTACATCCTTCACACCGGATCCCACGATCCAGTGCGTGGACCCTCATCAGAAGTTTGACTTAGCCGGGCGCGGTGGCGCACGCCTGTAATCCCACTTAGGGAGGCTGAGACAGGAGAATCGCGAGTTCAAAGCCAGCCTCAGCAACGGCCAGGGGTGGCGCTAAGCAACTCAGTGAAACCCTGTCTCTACATAAAAAAAAAAACACACAAAATAGGGCTGGGGATGCGGCTCAGTGGTCGAGTGCCTCTGAGTTCAATCTCTAGTACCAAAAAAAAAGTTTGACTTTATTCTGAATAAAGTATGCACAATATAATGAATACACGCATAAATGAATGCTAAGTGATGATCGCATCGCTACAAACCCCAAAAGAATGCCTTTGTGCCAGTTCTTACTTGGTTTTTTCCCTCTGCGGTTTGGTTAAGGGCGAGGTAGTGCAGGAATGAAAAGAACTCGCTTTATGCTACTACCTTCATATGAACTCGCTTTATGAACTACCTTCATATTGAGAAGGAAGGGGGCCGCCCATCTTGCCTCAACCAGCTCCCAGGAGAGACCTTTTTTTTTTTTTCCCGTCTAAAAATGTGCATGGATCATGAGAAGATCTAGGTAATTGTTTAGGTTCTAAGGTGTGAACCGGCCTAAAGGGTCTTAAGGATGGGGCACAAGGAGAAGTCCAGGGAAAGGGCCTTTTTTTTTTTTTTTTTTTTTTGGAGATCTAATGGAATCTTTAGTGGATTTTATTTTATTTTTCGGTACCAAGGATTGAACTCAGGGGTAACTCAACCACTGAGCCACATCCCCAGCCCTATTGTGTGTTTTATTTAGGGCCAAGGTCTCACTGGGTTGCTTAGCGCCTTGCTGTTGCTGAGGCTGGCTTTGAACTCGCTATTCTCCTCTTTCAGCCTCTCAAAGTGCTGAGATTACAGTTGTGCGCCGCCACACCCAGTTTAGTGCATTTTAAAGGGGAGAGGATGCGACCTGCAAAATGTAAACCATCTCCATCCCTGTTTCCCACCCAGTCCCATTTTTCTTGTGTTCTCCTCCCATCACATCTTGCATACTGCTTTCATAAGGCCACTTACCCTAAATGGAAAATTCTTACAATGACCATCTGAGAGTGACAGTCTTTCTTGCATGACCAGCCACTGGTGCTATTGTAGGCGGACTGCGGGGCAGCAGAGTGAGAGGCAGGCTCCAAAAGGCAGTTCTGCTATTGCCCTCCAACATGAAGGCTTGCTAAGGTCCTGCCTTCTAGGGGTACCCTGTTGTAGGCAGCTGGGTGCCATTGAGCCTGTCTGGAGGGTAGGGCCCTGGAAGAAGCAGGGAGGTGTTAGAAGACATATATTTTATAAAAATCAGAGAAGCCACACTGTCTGGTCTGTTGGAAGTTTTGAAGGTTCTCTATAGCTTTAGGTTTTGTTTTAAATAAAACCTGTCAACAGGGAAAGACCAGATGGTAGGGCCAACAAAGTCAGAAAACTGGCCTCAAGAAGTGAACAGCAGGGCTGGGATGGTGGCTCAGTGGTAGAGTGCTTGCCTAGCATGTGTGAGGCACTGAGTTCGATTCTCAGCACCACATATAAATAATAAATAAAATAAAGGTCTATTGACAACTAAAAAAAATTAAAGAAAAAAAAGAGTGAACAGCAAGTCCTTCAGGTGAACAAGCAGTCCTCTGGAAGGAATGCTGCTCAGGACTGATTTGCTGCTTCTGTCCACACAGCATCAGGCTGCTGTTTGGGAATGCTGGTAGCCACATATTCCATTTCTCAGATAACTAGCACTCATGGCTACATCCACCGTTATGTAAGGTCCATACCTTACACAAGGTGACAGTCAGAAGAGCCAGGCACCAGAAGGGATGAGAGACAAGTGGCTCCATGGTGAACTTAGGGCTCCTTCTGTGCCTCTTTGGGTACCAGGCTCCAGGCCAGTTCTGCAGATCAGACCTGTAAGCACCTTTTCTGACACTGAGGTAAACTTTCTTCTGAAATATGATGATCCTTGAGAAACTTCAGTAAGACAGTATGGAATTCTTCTGTGTTGATACACTGTTCAGCTAGCTACAAGCTATCATTTTACATGGGTTTGTTTGGGGGGAATTGCACCCAGTGGTGCTTAACCACTGACCCATATCCCCAGCCCTTTTTTTAAAAATTTTTAAAATATTTTTTAGTTGTAGGCAGACAGAATATCTTTATTATTTTTATGTGGTGCTGAGGATCGAACACAGTGCCTCATGCGTGCTAGGTGAGCACGCTACCACTGTGCCATAACTCCAGCCCTATTTTTTTACTTAAGAGACAGGGTCTCACTGAGTTGCTTAGGGCCTTGCTAAGTTGCTGAGGCTGGCTTTGAACCTGCAATTCTCCTGTCTCAGCCTCCCCAGCTGCTGTTGATTACAGGTGTGGGCTACTGTGCACCAAACTACCATTTTAATCCTATTAAATATCTTTGCTGTGAGATTTTGACCCTTTGCCATGTTCTAATTTCCAGATATTCCTGGAACCTGACAGATGATCAAAATCTCAGCCCCACTCATCAAATCCAGACACTTCTGGGAGAGTTAATAGTCATTTTTTCATCATAGGTTTGTTGCTTAAGATCATGCATCTCACTAGCAAGCCCAGTGGCTCAGGAGGCTGAGGCAGGAGGATTTCAAGTTCAAAGCCAGCCTCAGCAACTTAGCAAGGTACCAGCTAACTTAGCAAGACCCTGTCTCAGAATGAAAAATAAAAAGGGGGGCTGGGGTTGTGGCTCAGTGGTAGAGCGCCTGCCTTGCATGCGTGAGGCACTGGGTTCGATCCTCAGCACCACATACAAAATACATAAATAAATAAAATAAAGGTTTGGAAAAAAATTAAAAAAAAAAGAAAAAAAAAAAAAGAAAAATAAAAAGGGGTGGGGATGTGGCTCAGTGGTAAAGTGCCCCTGGGTTCAATACAACAACAAAAAATGCTTTTTCCTGACCTCTCTGGTCTACAGAAGAGAGAAACTGACTTTTCACATCTATTGTCCAGTTGCTAACCAGAGACTTTCCTTGGAAGAGTGGTTTCTGAAGATGTGGGCTACACAGGAACTCCCACAATATGGTTAATGTTACAACAAAGCTTTGAGCCAAGGAGTATTTTTCAGGCTGACTTGAGCCCTGGAAGACATGACAAGTGGGTGACTGTTCCATTGGGAGAGAACCTAAGGGGATTTCTCAGGAACAAGCCTGTCCAAGGGGTCAGCAGGTACAAAGCCCACTTTGTATTCACAATGAGTCAAGATTTTAACTGGGGATCCCCAAAAGGCTGATTTTACTTTTTCTACTACCTATCTTGAGCAGAGGGGAAGCTTGGGGAAATTTTGACTGGATCCAGAAAATCTGTTTCTTCAAGCTATTATACTTGAAAACCCAGAATGTGGATACTCACAGCCCTGACACCATTTTGGGCCTGGATTTTCCCCTCTAACCTGCTTCTAACATGTGAATCAGTCTCCACTTCCCAGACTACATGAATCATTATCTGCAAAATGCTTTGTGATGTTGAGCTGAAGTACACGATTTCACACACTGCATGGCGTTGCTGCTTAGATGTCCTTTCTGAAGGACATCTTAGAAAAGGCATTCTCTCCATCTCTTAAGATTTACTATTCTGTTTAAGCAAAGACCAAAGGGTTAGCAAAGAGAAATTAAGAAGGCAACTCACACCATGGTGAGAAGCAAGGAACAAGGACCATGGGACCAAAAAAGCAGCTTTATGGTAACAGGATAATCCTAAATGGAAACCCCTAAAAGGCAAATGCAGACCAAGCTCCATCTGCTCCATCTTTTGCAAAAGTGATAACATGAATAACCTCAGGAAGGTATTCTTACTGACAAAACATCTGGCAATAAGGTTGCAGCTATAACTTAGGAGTTTCAGGAACAAATCAAACCCCCAGTCATCTTTGGTTAACCCCAGGTGCTCCATCTGTAGACTTTCCAGTTGCCCCCAGAGGCTCTGCCCTGTTCTTTACTTTTTGCAGTACTGGTGATTGAACCCAGGGGCGCTCTACCACTGAGCTGGGTCCTCAGCCCTTTTTAAATTTTTTGAGACTGGGTCTTGCTAAATTGCTGAGGCTGGCTTTGATCCTCCTGCTTCAGCCTCCCAAGTCACTGAGATTACAAGTGTGCACCATGGCACCAGCTCTTCCCCTGTTATGAATCACTCAAGTATCATTCTGTGAGAACAGAATAACCAACTTGGAAAAACTAGGTTAAATTTAGCTTTAGATATTTGAAGCCCTTCAACTTTCCTCTTTTGGAGGCTTTATTAGAAATCTCTTTCATGCCTTTTCCTAGGTCACCTAATCTCAGCTTTAAGGGCAGACCTTGAAATGTGCTCAATTATAAGGCCAAGCAAGGAAGCCAGGCACTTAACAGACTATTCAAATTAAGGTTCTGAAAACCCTGTCAAATTTTCATATCTTCTGTTCTGCCTGGGGGTGGGGAAGAGACTTAAATATCAACTATTATTTAGACTTATAAGGGAATTCCATTTTTATTTACATTTGAGTCTTTACCCCTCCCTGTGTTCTAGTCTGCAAATGGCTTACACTTGGCCTTTGTGTAGGATCCTGGTGGGAGGAGGTGGAAGTAGGGAAAAACCTCATCACATAGAAAAGCATAACCCAAATCTGTTTCATAATTTTGTTCTTGCTTCTAAAAAAGACAGTCATCTCTCATGATGGGGGGTGTTATGTGCTTTATATCCTGACATTTTCCACTTGCTGCTTCTTGGTGTGAGGAGAGATAATGCAGCATGTGGCACTGCAGAGGAAAATGGCAGAAGCCACAGAATGAGACCTCCACTTTCTGGTGATGCTGTTCCATTCCTGGGAGCCTCCAGGATACACTCAGACTCCTTGGGATGTGATTCTGTGGCAGACAGGATGTGAGGAAGCCCACTCTGTCCTGAGCACCCAGGACAACACTGAGTTCTAAAGGCAAAGGGCATGTGGTGAGGGGCCAGGCTGGGCCCCCATGTGGTGCCATAGTGAGCAGCAGCACCATTTGAGGCCAGGCAGGGAAGGCTTGCAGGGACTGGCCTTCCAGAGATAAGCAGATGAGTTGGGGCAGACAGACCCATTGCAGTGTAACAAGAAAGGTTGTGGATCATAGTTATGATGGTTGCTGATTAGGCATCAAAGATGTAACATTGTCAAAGCCACCATGGCTGAGAGTGGCACCAACATGCTGCAGCCAAAGAAAGTGGGTGGCCCACGTGTGTGTGAAGAACAGGTGGCACTCTGTGAGTGGCTCAGCTGACAGCTCAGAGCTTCACAGGAAGACCTCTCTGCCTGGCCAGCTTCTCTTGGACAATGTCTCCCACGAAAACTCCGAGGCACTTACATAGCATATTTCTGTGTCCACTCTCTTGCTAGTCTGTTGTACCTGGAAGAAAAAAGCAGAGGGAGTGACACCCTCACTTGAAATGGTCATGTCCCTTCAAGCAGAGAACATGACTGATGTGGGGAAATGCTGCTGCTTGTCAAACATCCAGGACTGATGGATGAATAAAAAATAAAAAACTTTTCTTTGGAGCAGGAACACTTCAGTCATGGCTGTAACCCCCTTACTTGGTGAGTCCTGTTGATCCTTCCTAACTATCTGCTGTGCATGATTTAATACTACAGCAAACCTCTACCCTTTCTCTCTCCTGTCATTCAGTATGGATGCAGATGCTCAAGGTTCAAGAAGATGCTTAAGCCTGGAACTATTCCAAGCTGTCCAGCACACAACTCTTGAACCTGGTCACTTGTGTGTGAATCAGCACCACCCTCTGCAGCTGGGCCACCTCTTCGTGCCCTCACCTCCTTGGCTGTTTATCATAAAAAGACTGTCTGAAGGGACAACTGGATAAGTCTGTATGTAAAGTGCATGGAGCAGGCCTGGCACCAGTGAGGGTTATCTAGGTATGTGCATTTATCTTCATTATTGTAATGAAATCTGATGCCATGAGACTATAAATTAGAGAGATGTGTAGTCAGAGAACACACTAAAGAAAAATTCCTTTTGTTATATCTAATACAGCTTAATAAATTGTTTTTCCCCCCTCTGGTGCACACTTTTGTTATGTCTAACACAGCTTAATAAATTGGTTTTCCCCCTCTGGTGCACACCAATAATAAATTGGTTTTCCCCACTTTGGTGCTAGGGAATGAACCCAGGGCCCTGTGAATGCTAGGCAAGAACTCTGCTACTGAACTACATCAGTGGGCTCATAAGAAATGGTAAAGTGAGTAAATACAATTTAAAATCTAACCAGTTAAAACTGGTTTTGACTGCTACCAGGAACTTCAATGAGGGTAATAATGAGGTCTGTAGAGGTCTCAAGAAAAATGTTAGAAAAACCACATTTCATTCTAATCTCTCCAGACAGAAGAGAAGTAATAAACTAAAAGACTCACTGAAGATACTCTTTTGTTTTTTGAGAAAGGGTCTCGCCAAGTTGCCTAAGACTGTCCTCAAACTCTTGATCCTCCTGCCTCTGTCTCCAAAGAAGCTGGGATTATGGGTATGCACCCCTGCACCTGGCTTTGCAAATATTCTTCACAAGAGCCAGTAATACTCTCCTCTAGGTGCCATTCACAGGGCACTTCTCCTGTTGTCTGGGTTCTATCACACCTTGCCCCTTCCTGCTAACTGTCAGCATACAGACTAACACAGGGTGATGACTCCTGGCCTGCTCCATCAGCCAGACACCCCCGTGCTTCAGTGCACAAGGTTGTGCAGGAGGGAATCAGAATTCTGAATCTGGTAATTGATGTTTAAACAGAATTGGCAGTGAGAGTCTGTTGGTGAAACAGCAACACACTGCTGACTTCTGACCTCATCCAAGCAAACTGACCATAGCTGTGTTTACCACCTTGACTGGCTTCAGCCTCACTCTGGGTATGTCCAAGCAGACAAACCCTTGTCTTATGCCATAAACTTTAGAATTTAATCCATAATTTTCCTGTTGTCAGATTCTTCTGAGTCCATTCTTGGCTGACCACTGACTTTGCTGGCCTCAAGGCAGCGCGTGGCAAACAATATTTTAGGGTTCAGTAGGACAGCTGGTGAACTATCCAGGAGGGTAAACTGCTTTTATCCCCTTCTCCCTCCTCAGAGTCAAAGGACATGTTAGTGAGAGCCAAGAGGCCACACCCAGGGCACATCCACTGTGCACATAGGCTCAGCTCAGGCAGGAAGATGTCTGTGGGAACAATGGCAGCCATGGCACAAAGGCAATCCAAAGAGGACGCATACTTCTCTCTGTCGGCCTTGTAGGTGTGGGCTATTTCTGGCACCAGAGGGTCATCAGGGTTGGGGTCGCAGAGCAGGGAGCAGATGGACAAGAGAACTGGGAAGAAAGAAATGGTCAGTCAGCTGAGGCCACGAAGCTGTGGATGTGGTGAGCCCCCCCAAACTTGAGCTTTCTGTTGACCAGGAAGTTATCTTTTCCTCAACACCCCAATCTAATAATGATTCTGCTCAAGTCATGAAAATGTTTGCTTTGGCCACATTCTAGCTGGAGGGCAGTGTGTACTGCGAACCTCACGGTGCAGTCTCAGTACATTGCTCCAGGACACTTCCTCCTCTGTATGGACCTGGGCCCTTATTAAAACCCCTACAGTCTTAGCCTCTGACATCTTCCAGCCCCACAGTTTTTGCCCATACCATGCATCTTTGGTGTCTGGTTCCAGGAGCCCTGTTAAGAAAACAGGAGTTCAGAGCATTCAGGTAGATTTCCAAGGTCACAGACTTGGAACACCCAGTATATGGGTAAAAATTCTGAACTAGGTCTGTGACCACAAAGCCAAAGAACCCTCCTACTCTTGCACTCATCTCTGTAATGTGCATTCAGTGTGGCTCTCAGAGGCCCTGGACAAAGGAAATCATCCACCAGGGCTTGAAGAGCAGAACAAACTATGAGAGGATTATCATTCCTGCTTTGTTCTGAACTGCCATGATTCCCAACAAACTGCCTTCAGTGAGCTCATCAGAGTCCTAACCACATGTCCCCAAGAGTAAGCTACAAATGGTAGGGCAGCTCAACCCTTCTGCTGTTCTCAGCTGAGAGATAGTCACCAGAGGGCTGTGGACTGTCCTCCAGGCCACTCAAGTTCTGGTACTCTTCCTTCCTTCTTTCCTTTCCACTTGAGGGCCCCTTCCTGACTCCATACCTAAGGCCATGTTGGCCCTGGGTCTGCCAGCTCAGCCTCAGGCAGACCCTGAAGGTTGGCATATTATTGTGGCTGCCCCTGCAGTCCTTCCTGCATGTATTTCTCCTAGGTTCAACTCAGAGGCGAGCTATCTTGGCAGGATGTTGGGATGTTTCCTGGATGTGTTAGCCCAGGAAAGTCTGTTCTGCCCTGGCAAGGATAAGCACCATATGCAAGGGTGGTGCTTTG
Source organism: Geosciurus inauris (assembly GCA_004024805.1). Lineage (NCBI taxonomy): Eukaryota > Metazoa > Chordata > Mammalia > Rodentia > Sciuridae > Geosciurus > Geosciurus inauris. The sequence goes on from PVHX01000692.1 coordinate 234,035, forward strand.
TCTCTCTGGATTCACCATGCCCACTGCTGAAAGCCCTCTCCATTCTTCCAAAGCCTGCCCCTGCCAGCTGTTGCAGGCACTCTGCAACCTCTCCTGGTTACCCAAATCTCTGCCACCTGCACTGCATCATGCTCTACTCTGCTCATTTTGAGAAGCTGATTTTTTGCCCCCACCATTCCATCCATCCCCATGAGAGGCCTCCATGCTGTCTGTATTTAGGACTCATGTGAATACACAGCTCATGCTCAGCCCATCTTAGTTCAGAGGAAATATCTGCATTTCTTTTTTATTTATCTATCTATTTATTTATTTAATTTATTTAGGTACTCAAGATTTTACCATTGAGCAACATTCCCAGCCCTTTTTATTTTTTATTTTAAGACAGAGTCTTGCTAAGTGCTTAAGATATCACTAAATGGCTGAGCCTGGCCTTGAACTTGTAATTCTTCTGTCTCAGCCTCCAGAGTTGCTGTGAATACAGGCTGACATCATCACACTAGCAGGAATATCTGCATTTCTACAGCCTGGTTTAGGCTGGTTTCTTTAATCTCACGCAGAGACATGTATTCAGCATCACTTATTTTGGGAAGGGAGGATTTTCCACCAACCATGAGGCCCCTGAGGACAGCGCCTGTATCTTTTCCTGTGAGGGTTGATTCACATTCTCAGCTGTTCCTTATTGGATGAATGGATAAATGATGGAACGGAAAAGATAGTATAATATTTGTCTTTCTGATTTTTAGATGAAGAGTATAAGTAAAATCGATATTTTCTTCTTGCACCCACATGGCGTCTTGAGCACCTCACAGTGACTGACTACTGAGGACTGGTAGGATACAGGACATTGAGCTTGGTTAATGTCACTTCTCTGCAGTGCAAGGACATGATGTGAGCACAAGGCTAGGTGGGGATTTGAGACCTGGGTAAGCTGCCCATTCTCCCTAAGCCTCCACGCCTACCAGTCAGTGAGTGGGTAAAAACATGAGATAGGGTACATGACACATACATCAGAGTTTCTACCTTTGGACACAGTCAGTGCTGGAGACCACTGTGACCGCAGGATGTCCAGGCAGATGCTGCCATTGCTGTTGATATTGGGGTGATAGATTTTTGTTGTGAAAGCAACCTGTAGAAACAAGAGATCCCAAGTCAGACAAGCCACAGGGACATCTGGAAAACAAACCAAGTAAAGCTGAAGTAGCCACTGCTGGGCTATACCAGGGTATGCTCTGTACTTGGCCACACACAGTCCTAGGTGAACTGGAAGCCCAGCTCAATCCCTAATAAGACATAGGAGGGGTGACCCAAGAAGTCCTCTGACCCATTTCCTGATGGATTCTCATTTTGAACATAGGAGGACTGATACTATCTCCCCCAAAGTAGTGCACTCTGAAGAATAACAAGGAGGGTAATAGAAAGAACTCAGAAGGCCAGAGGTCTGTGCAAAAAAAATGATGACTCTAATTATGGATACAATGAGGAAACACAGTTACCACAGTATACAGGCGAAATTTACTCCTCATCCTTTACTTAATTACTTATTTTGGTCTAACCAGTTTGGACAAAACTTGGATTTCAGCCATCACTGATTCTGGCTAGACACAAAACATAGATGCTTTATTAACATAAGATATATCACCAGCAGATAAGCCCAGGCCACAGACCTTCTCCCCTTTCCCCCAATCCCCCAGGTGCTGGGGATGGACCCCAGGGCCTCATGCATGACAGACAAGTACTTTACCACTGAGCCATACTCCAAACCCTCTTCTCTCCCTTTTATTTTCCCGCTTCTCAGAATTTAGCCTTCAAAATACACTTCCACATTTCAAATATGCAAGGACACCCACTGTAGCAAAAGATATAAAACAATGCAAATGTCTCTCAAGAGATTATTGGTGAAGCCAGGCGTGGTGGTGCACACCTGTAATCCCAGCACTTTGGGAGGCTGAAACAGGAGAATCGCAAGTTCAAAGCCAGCCTCAGCAATGGCGAGACACTAAGCAACTCAGTGAGACTCTGTCTCTACATAAAATACAAAATAGGGCTGGGATGTTGCTCAGTGGTTGAGTACCCGAGTTCAATCCCCAATGCCAAAAAAAAAAAAAAAAAAAGAGATTATTGGTGAAATTGGTGTTACATATATACAACTGTTTAAAAAGCACACAAGAGGGCCAGGTGTGGTAGTGCACGCCTATAATCCCAGCGGCTGGGGAGGCTGAGACAGGAGGATCACAAGTTCAAAGCCAGCCTCAGCAATGGCGAGGCACTACGCAACTCAGTGAGACCCTATCTCTAAAAATATAAAAAACAGGGCTGGGGATGTGGCTCAGTGGTCAAGTGCCCCTGAGTTCAATCCCTGGTCCCCTCGCCCCCCCCAAAAAAAGCACACAGGAAATACTTGTATGCTCAAATGGACAATTTTCCAACATGTACTGTTGATGGAGAAAAAGCAAATACATCTTTGTGACATCTTGGAGATGCCATGGGAGAAAAAAGGAAGCACACACAGGTGGTTGTACAGGTGTAGATGATGCCTGGAAGAGAAAAAAGAAACATCCAGATCACCGGGACTAAGAAGATAGTGTTCATTGTGAACACTCCTACCATTTGATCTCTTCTAGAAAAAAACACAGCTACACGTTACTTTTTTTTGTCTCCTGACCCAGCCGCTTCCACCCTGTGGGGTGGTGCCATTGGGCTTCGCAGCAAGGTAAAGCCATTAAAAGTATACATGTGGGGCTGGGGTTATGGCTCAGTGGTTGAGCGCTTGCCTCGCATACGTGAGGCACTGGATTCGATCCTCAGCACCACATAAAAATAAATAAATAAAGATATTGTGTTCATCTACAACTAAACAAAATATTTAAAAAAAAAAAAAAAAAGAGTATACATGTTGGGCAAGCACTCTACCACTGAGCCACAACCCCAGCCCCAGAAAATTCTTGTGAAAATAGGTTGTTTATTTTCTTCCTCAGTGGAGTACTGGGGATTGAACCCATAGCATTGTGCCAGTGAGTGATATCCTTAACTCTTTTTATTTTATCTTGGGACAGGATCTTGCTAAGTTGCCAAGGCTGGCTTTGAATTTGTGATTCTCTTGCCTCAGCCTCCTTAGAAGCTGGGATTTACAGGTGTGCCACTGAGCCTGGATTCCTGTGAAAAATTTTGAGAAGACAGAAGCATTTTCTTTTTTTGTGGAGTATCACTCTTATCTTTCAGTTCACATCTTTCCCATAATCCCAACTCACAGAATTTACTTCTGTCTTTTAATAATAGCCAATGTTTTCACTGGGCAGTTAGTGATCCTAAAAAGGTCCAACCGACATACAGGACTACATCCTTATCTGCTTAGGGAAGGTTCTTAACTGCTTACATGCTAATAAAGGTGATAAGCTGGGAAATAGTTACTTTAAAGATACTGCACAATCTTTCCAAAAGGAAAGGGGACTGAAGAGGTGGATTAGAGAAACATGAAGCAAGCTAATGCTTTTTCAACCACCCCACTACCATCACCACCAGCAGAAGTACCCAATTCTGAGGAGCTATTTTAGCACTATCACTGCACACCCTCTTCCCTGCCAAAAGCTGGAAAGGTCTCCAGAATACTGAACACATTTAACCTTGATTTAAAATATCCAAGCACCAAATGGTCACTGTTAGAAACACCTTCACAGAGCTGCAACAAGTGAGCCCAAAAGGAGCTTCTTACGCTAAATCAGACAAGCAAAGTGCAAAATAGTGGCTAAGGACTTAAACTTAACTACCAGGGCCAACTCAGGTGGTAAGGCACTGAGCACTGCAACATCACACACTTGGACTTTGGCACCCTGACCAGACAAAAGACTACCAAGTAAGTCTGATAAAAATACTACCCTTGATCTAATCCTGAGGACGCATCACACAAATCCAAAATGACTGCTGACAACATAATCTATTGATACTCCTCAAAATCATCAAGATTATATATAATATATAAATATGTGTGTGTGTGTGTATTTATTTATTTATTTGTGGTGCTGAGGACTGAACCCAGGACCTTATGCATGCAAGGCAAGCACTCTACCAACTGAGCTATATCCCCAGCCCCCAAAACCATCAAGATTATGAAAAACAAAAGCACCATTACAAATTGCGATGATGGAAGAAACTCAACAGTGCTGGGAACCTGGAGCTTAAGGAAAGCACTGGTAGGAACTGGTAAAGTTTGATCAAGTTTTCAGTTTAGTGCATAGTATTGTGACCAACATTGATTTCCTGGTTCTGATTGTAATGTACAGTAATGTAATGTAAGATGTTGGTATCAGGGAAAGCTAGATAAAGAATACATGGAAGCCGGGCGTGGTGGTGCATGCCTGTAATCCCAGCAATTTGGGAGGCTGAGACAGGAGAATTGTGAGTTCAAAGCCAGCCTCAGCAATGGAGAGGCACTAAGTAACTCAGTGAGACTCTGTCTCTAAATAAAAACACAAAAAATAGGGATGGGGATGTGGCTCAGTGGTCAAGTGCCCCTGAGTTCAATACCTGGTACCGAAAAAAAGAATACATGGAAGTGTATTCTTTTTTTTTTAAGAATTTAACCTTTATTTTATTTATTTGTTTTTATGTAGGATCGAACTGAGGATCGAACCCAGGGCCTCACTCATGGTAGGCAAGCACTCTCACACTGAGATACAATCCCAGTCCTCCATGTATTCTTTTTCAAGCTTTCCCTGATAACAAACTAGAGAACACTAAAGAAAAAAATTGAAGACCTTAGAAGATGGAAAGATCTCCCATGCTCTTGGATAGAAAGAATATTGTCAAAATGGCCATGCTACTAAAAGTGTTATACAGATTTAATGAAATTCCTATTAAAATCCCAATGACATTCTTCATAGAAATAGAAAAAGCAATCATGAAATTCATTTGGAAAAATAAGAGACCCAGAATAGCCAAAGCGATCCTTATCAAGAAAAGTAAGCTGGGCGCGGTGGCACAAGCCTGTAATCCCAGCACTTAGGGAGGCTGAGACAGGAGAATCTCGAGTTCAAAGCCAGCCTCAGCAACGGCGAGGTGCTAAGCAACTCAGTGAGACCCTGTCTCTACATAAAACACAAAATAGGGCTGGGGATGTGGCTCAGTGGTCGAGTGCCTCTGAGTTCAATCTCCAGTACCAAAAAAAAAAAAAAAAAAGAAAAGAAAAGTGAAGCAGAAGGCATCACAATACTATACCTTAAACTATACTACAGAGCAATAATAACAAAAACAGCATGGTATTGGCACCAAAACAGATACATAGACCAATGGTACAGAATAGAAGACATACAAACCCACATAAATACAGTTATCTCATACTAGACAAAGGTATCAAAAACATTCATTGGAGAAAAGTTAGCCTCTTCCACAAATGTTGCTGGGAAAATTGTAAACCCTTATGTAACAAAATGAAATTAAACCCCTATCTCTTACCATGCACAAAACTCAACTCAAAGTGGATCAAAGACTTATGCACTAGAACAGAGATCCTGCACCTAATAGAGGAAAAAGTAGGCCCAAATCTTCATCATGTTGGCTTAGGAACTGACTTCCTCAACAAATCTCCTAAAGCACAAAAGTAAAAATCAAGAATCAATAAATGGGATGAATTCAAACTAAAAAGTTTCTTCTCAGTAGAGGAAATAATCAGTAATGTGAAGAGAGAGCCTACAGAATGGGAGAAAATCTTTACCATACGCACCTCAGATACAGCACTAATCTCCAGGATATGTAAAGAACTCAAAAAACTTAACACCAAAAAAAATCAAATAACCAATCAATACACGGGCTAAGGAACTGAACAGACACTTTACAGAAGAAGAAATACAATCAATCAACAAATATATGAAAAAACGTTTGATATCTCTAGCAATTAATTAGAGAAATGCAAATCAAAACTACTCTAAGATTTCATCTCACTCCAGTCAGAATGGCAATTATGAAGAATACAAGCAATAATAAATGTTGGTGAGGATGTGGGGGAAAAGGTATACTCATACATTGCTGTTGGGACTGAAAATTGGTGCAACCATTATAGAAAGCAGTATGGAGAGTCCTCAGAAAACTTGGAGTGGAATCACCATTTGACCCAGCTATTCCACTCCTTGGTTTATAACCAAAGGACTTAAAAATAGCATATGACAGTGCCACAGCCACAAAATGTTTACAGCACCTCAATACACAATAGTCCAACTATGGAACCGACCTAGATGCCCTTCAACAGATGAATGGGTAAAGAAAATGTGATACATCTATACAATGAAATATCATTCAGCCTTAAAGAATAAAATTTTGGCATTTGCAGGTAAATGAATGGAGCTGGAGAATATCATGCTAAGAGAAATAAGCCAATCCCAAAAAACCAAAGGCTGAGTGTTTTCTCCGATATGCAGATGCTACTTCACAATAAAGGGAGTGGCTATGGAAAAATAGAAATACTTTGTATCAGCCAAAAGGGAGTGAAGGGAGGGGAGGGTGTATGGGGGTAGGAAGGATAGTAAAATGAATTGGACATTATTACCCTTATGTACATATATGATTACATGACCGGTGTGATTCTACATCATGTTCTACCAGAAAAATGAGAAAAAAAATCATTTATGTAGGATGTGTCAAAATGCATTCTACTGTCATATATTACTAATTAGAACAGCAACAACGAAAAGTATACAAGGAAACTCTTTGTATTACTTTTGTAGCTATTTTGTGTGTGTGTGTGTGTGTGTGTGTGTGTGTTCTGATGTGCTGGGGCTGGGCCCAGGGCCTTGATTATGAAAAGCAAGTGCTCTATCACTGAGCTATACTCCTAGTCCTTGCGACTTTTTTCTAACTCTAAAATTAACTCAAAATCAGGTTTTTTTTTTAAAAGATAGACACATCTGGGTCTGAGTCTCACCTTGCACTATAAGCCATACCATCCTAAGGAGATATACATCCCTCTTTAGACTTAGTTTCCTCATTCACAAAACAGAATTGGTATTTTATTTTTGAAATGAGAATAAAAATATACATTGGTGTATATGGAAAAAGACTCAGAGAAATGTACACCAGACTGTTACCTGTGATCTTCTCAGGGTCTACAGCAGGCTGGCTTCCATTTGCACACTAGTCAGTTCTCTAATTTAAAAATAACAAACTTTTAACAGTTTTGCAATCAGAAAAAGAAAGAAGTTAAAACTGATGTGAATTATGTACCCACTGTGTGTGACCACACAGCTCAACCACTGCTTGCTTGTGTTTCTTCTCATTGCTGACTAGCTTACATAATAAATGTCTCTAATCGTCCCTATGACTATGAACCTCAGAACAGCAGGCTTTGCCTTGTATATAGAGCCCAGGATAGTGTGGATACCCATGGTGGTAGAAGCCATGTCCAGAAGCAAGACAACGTGCGAACAGAAGATTCCAGACCACTTGACAGGCAGAGGCAGGGTAGTCAGGCAGACCCCAGGTCTTTCCCTCCCATCAGTGGCATTGTCCTCTGAGGCTCTAATGAGGGAGTGGTTTGTGTGTGAAGAGCAAAGGAAGGTCTGCTACCTTTCTAACTTAAAGGAAACTGATTTGCCAGGGTCCTAGACTAGGTGACTCTATCTTAGCATTCCCTGTTAGGGGAGGGGAATAGTCCTGGGCACTGCAGGGTGCTGAGCAGCATCCTCAGTCTTCACTCATTAGATATCAATAGAAACTCCCCCATGTTTTGACAACCCAAAGTATGCCAAGACATTGTCCAAATGTCCTTGGAGCAGGTGCAAAATCACTCCATCCAAGAATCCCTATCCTAGATCATACGTAAACAACTTCAAAGAAGGAAATGGTAGCCTGCAAACCTAACCAGGCTTAACCATAGCAATGAGAAACATTATAGGGATTCAGATTAACCTGCAGCAGCCATTCTGAGTTGTAATTGCCATGACTGCCCCTGAGTAACCCTGGTCTATTTTCCCCACATAGTATAAGATAAAAAAAAAAAAAAAAAAAAAAAACAAACCCCAAAAAGCCCTACTAGAGTAGCATGCAGATCTTTAAAATTGAACTCTGGTGCCATTAGCTCTTGGCATGTGCCTGATGTCTGTGATATTAGCTTGAGATAAACCAGGTACATACCAGCTTGGATGAAAACTAATTTTGTCCTGACCACTTTATAAGTTCCCTCCCTCTGACCCAAGTCATGAGCACTGTTTTGATTTCACCCTCAACCATGTTTCTGTCTGTAAGTCCCCAATGAAGATTAAACTCTGTAATTCGGTATGTTTGCCTCTTCTGCAGACTCTTGGTATCCTCTGCTTATGTGGTCAGTTCTTTTACACCAGATTTTCTTGGAACAAGAGCATCCTTAAAACTGAGACTTCAGCAAGAAGCCTGTTCATCACACTCTCCCTTGCTCACAATAGGGGTTAATTCTGAAAGTCCAGAGTTTAAAGTCCTAGAAGGCTATAACCATAGAATTGGAATCATAGGCCCTAGGGAGAGGGTACATACATAGCTCTTTTTACCTATAACCTGAAGAGGCCCCTTCATCACAAGCTGTCCTTTTTCAAAACATCAGGGGAGTTGGGGAGGGGGTGCCTCACCTTTGGGGGCTTGAAAGGGTAATCCGTAGGAAAGTGGATGGTCAGGAAGAAAACACCTCCTTGGTAAGGACTGTCATTCTGGAAGACACAGGAAGAATTCAGTGCTGGTGCTAAGTATAAAGTACAAGAAGCACAACTGAAGCTGTGTACTCAGCAGCACTACCTACCGGGCCCATGATGGTGGCCTGCCAGTGGAACACTACAAGACAAAAGAGAGATGGGAACATATGAGAGCCCCCCAGTAACATATCTATTTTACTGAAAAGATGCTGCTAAGTTTAGAGTGTGCTGTTCACACAAGAGTGCCTGACTTCTGACATCAAATGCATTCTAAAGTTCAATAATTTGCTAGGATTCCCAGAGCTCACTGAAGGCTCTCGTGCTCATTGTGACAGTTCATTACAGGGAAGTGGCACAGGTTAATATCAGGAGGGGTCCAAATGCAGAGCTTCCATTATTCTCTCCTCATGAGGACAGGACTCTCTTGGCATCAATATGTGATAATGCTCAACTAAGCCTTAGTACTCAAGAATTTTTTGTTGAGGCTCTGCTATAAAAATATGATTGATGAATTGAGTACCCACAGGTATGATTTCAGTCTCCAGTCTCTCCAAGCATGACCCAAAGCCTCCACCTTAAATCACACAGTTGGTCTATTGGCATAGTTAGTCCTTACCCTAAATCACATTGCTGGTGTGGGTCAAAGCCTCTAGACAAAGACTGTGTTTGGGTGAGACATCTTTGAGATAACCTGTCAGAGGCTGAGGATGAAGTTCAGATCTTGTGGAGGCAAGATTAATTTTTCTATTTATTTATTGAGATACTAGGAATGGAACCCCCCCCCCCCCCCGGCCCCCGTGAGACAAGTGCTCTACCACTGAGTAAAATCTCCAGTCCAAGATTAATTTCTTTACTACAAAAGTGCCAGTAACTATAATTCAGACCTCTCTTTGCATAGAAGTAGGCCTTATCCAGGCTTTGGGCACTTTCCATATTGCTCCTGATAAGTGCCTTCTATTCCCTGGTTTTTCCCTTGATTCATTCTGAAGCCCTCTCCAAATAGTCTCTCTAAAGAACCAATTGCTGCTGGGGCTGGGATTGTAGCGCAGTGGTAGCGTGCTCACCTAGCACGCGTGAGGCACTGGGTTCGATCCTCGGCACCACATAAAAATAAAGATATTCTGTTCACCTACAACTAAAAAAATAAATCAATATTTAAAAAAAAAAAAAAAAAAGAACCAATTGCTGGGCTGTGGTTGTGGCTCAATGGTAGAGTACTTGCCTAGCATGTATGAGGCATGGGATTCAATTCTCAGCACTGCATATAAATAAATAAAAGTCCATCAACAACTATAAAAAAAAGAACCAATTGCCAACAGCTGTGGGAGCTCATTGCTGCCATCCCTACACATGTCCTCTTGTGCATATCACCAGAGAGTGTCTTGTGCTTTGGGGACTCAGTGACAACGTAAGATGAGGCTCTCCTGGTTTTTCCTCTCAGGTCCCCAGACTTCAGCAGCCAAGCTGCTACACATAACACCTCTTGCCCTCTCCAAGATCCCAGGCTACTTTTATTGCTCTGTCCATCCCCAAAGTAGCTCTAGTGCACTCAGCAAGGAAGCCTTGAGTAGACCATATACTCACCTTCCAGGCTCCCAAGTCCTATGTGCAACCCAGGGCAAAGAACTCCATAGCCTTTTTGGAAAATGACTACACAACCACAGGTTTGGGTTTATGGGAGCACCTGAGGGGCCTATTATTCTCAAGGGAATTTAATCTCATTTGGACTCATGATGAGTGTAGAATAGCTCCAGGTGTCAGGCCTGGTCCTGTCCTGGGTTTCCTATTACCTGTTCAAATATTCCACAGGCTTACCCATGACAGCAGGATGGGGAAGGCACCAAGAAAAGGGATAAGGGCACAAGTGCAAGAATTAAAGAGAAGTTTCCCAAACCCATGGGTGAGCCCAAAGACAGTCAAGGCAGCCCAGGAGCCTGTTTCAATATTTCAACAAAATACTGATGAAGAAGATACTTATCTGTAATAAGACTGCCTCAGCTAATGAAAATATCACTTCTTTTACTTCTGTTCTTACTCCAACTCTTGTTAATTGAGGGTTTGTTGTTTCATTTTTTCCTCCAATGAAAAAGCAAGTCACAAAATGAAAGGAAAATAGGATTGTTTTCTTAAAAACTGCTCAGCTGATAAATTTGGGGGATTAGCTGAAGCCCTGAAAAATACTTACAATCATCACAGGTTCTGTGAAACAGTGGCTAGGAGGATCTCCCTGAAAGTGGGTCAGTTCCTACAACAGTATGGGGTATTGAACACAAGGTCTTATGCATGCTAGGCAAGTGCCCTATCACTGAGTTACATCCAAGCCTCAATTCATGTTGTTAGATGGCAGTTTGCTAATAAAAATGTAGTATAGAATTCCTTATTAAATAAAAGTGTTTGGGGGGCTAGGTTGTAAATCAGTGGTAGACTGCTTGCCTAGCATGTATGAGGCACTGGGTTCGATCCTCAACATCACATAAAAATAAATAAAATAAAGGTATTGTGTCCATCTACAATTACAAAAATATTTAAAAAATTTAAAAAAACGTGTTTTTGATAATATATTTCAGAATAGGAGCCCATGATAAGTGAGTAGCCCATGACAAGTGGTCCTTTCTTGGTGTACAGGATAGGATCTTCTGGTTTTGTTTACTTTAACTCCTAACAGATCCTGGGGTGCTAAGCAGGGCTTGAGGACACAGAAGAGAAGGCCCTCCAAAAAAGAGGATGAAAGAGAAAATAGAGAAGAGATGCTGTATAGGGGTATCTATCAATGGAGCAGGCAGTTTCCAAGGTTGTCTAAGCCTCCTCCACCAAGGTTCTGGTTAGGGCAAGTAGGCTTGGTGTTAGGTTTTTTAACAGTGACAGCTGACTCCTGATACAGGGCTGCAGTGCAAGGTGAGCAAGAATGTGAGCTAAGTATCAAGAAGCTGCCTCTAGACAGCTAAGGCTTAATACAAGCCTTAATTAGAACCAGACCAACCTCGCTATGACCCTAGTTTAACTTGATATTAAGTGACAGGTGGGAGGGACAATATGCTATGGAGATCTAGGATGCTTATGAAGACAATATGAGCAAAACAGTGACTGAAGGGGAGCAAGAGAAGAGCAGGTGTCAGGAGGCCTTAGAGCTAGTTGAACTAGTTGCCACACTCACACTCTGCCCACGCAAATGCATCATTTCTGCTCTGGTGAAAAAAATGATTTAAACTCCCACAGAAAGCCTTCAGAGCCTCCACTTTCACTAGCTCCATCTGCCTAACCTTGGCAGCTCCAGTTCTTGCCAGGACATGAAGGCACACATGGGACATCACTCCGCTTTTTTCTACTAGTTTCATGAAATTTTTCTTTTTTAGATGATGCTTAAACTATATATAACAAAATATGCCATTTATAACACTCTTAAGTGTGCAATACAGTGGTATTATATGCATCCACAATGTTGTACAACCATTGCCACTATCCATTTCCCCTCCCTCCCTCCCTCCCTTCCTTCTTTCTTTGTGGTTCTGGGGACTGAAAGTGGGAAATTTTTAAAGCTTTTCCATCACCAAAACAGAAACTGTGTGCCTATGAAACAATCATTTCTCAGATCTATACTTTAGCCTCTGGTAATCCCTCATCAACTTTTTTTTTTTCATACCAGGGATTAAACCCAGGGTGCTTAACCACTGAGCTACATCCCCAGCCTTTTTTGTATTTTATTTAGAGACAGGGTCACACTGAGTTCTCACTGAGCTGTTTAAGGCCTCACTAAGTTGCTGAGGATGGCTTTGAACTTGTGATCCTCCTGCCTCAGCCTCGCAACTCACTGGGATTACAGTAGATGCCACCATGCCTGGTATCTACTTTCTATCTCTAAAAATTTGCCTAGTTTAGATATTGGTGTAAGAGGAACTATACAAGATTTGTCTCCCCTTGTCCCTCAGGTTCATTTTACTTAGCATGCTTTCAAGATTCATTCATATTGTAGTGCACGTCAGGACTACATTTTGTTTATCCATTCATCTGCTGATGGACACTTGGGTTGTTATCACTTTTTGACTACTGAATAAAGGTGCTGTGAACACTTGCATATTTCAGTCATATTTCAGTACACTATCCTCCATACATATGATTTTCTTACAGCTGCTGCCTACCAGTGGAAGTGAGAAGATAAAAGAAGATAAGGGAATTCTTGAAAATTCTAGTGCTGGGCAGCCTCAGCCTCCAGCCTGCTGGCTGTAAAGAGTGGCAGAGGGCTGGCTAGGGCTGCTTTTTCCTCTTTTTTTTTTTTTAAATATATATATATTTTTAATAGATGGACACAATGTCTTTATTTTATTGGTTTGTATGTGATGCTGAGGATCGAACCCAGGGCCTCACGCATGCGAGGCAAGCACTCTACCGCTGAGCTACAATCCCAGCCCCTCTCTTTTTTTTTTTTTTTAAATATTTTTTTTGTTGTTGATGGATCTTTATTTTATTCATTTATTATCTATATGTGGTGCTGAGGATCGAACCCAGTGCCTCATGTATGCTAGGCAAGCGTTCTACCACTGAGCCACAGCCACAGCCCTGCTTTTTCCTCTTAACCCCTGTCCCAAGCAACTGCTTATAGCTGCTTCTTCAGTCTCTCCCTTGTGAAGCACAGAAGTGTGAGACAAGAATAGATACTGAGCTTCCCTTAGCAGAGGCATGTAGCTGTGACTCTGCTCACTAATCAGCCCTCCTATTTGGCTCCCAGGTATAGTTCTCTATAACTAGTTGTATAACAACTTTTACACCAGTGCCCCAAGTCTGACTTGGTCAGAGGCCCTTTACAGAAGCCTATATGCCCTGTGACAAACTGGTTTTCTCATGACTCAGTGGAGAGAGGGGTGATTCTGGCAGTAGAGTGTGATCTAACCTGCCACACTGAGGTGAACTTAAGACCTCCAATGAAAAAGTAATGACAGAATAAAGGAAAATAAGATTGGTTTTCTTAAAAGGTGCTCAGCTGATAAATTTGGGGGGTTAGTAGAAGCCCTGAAAAATACTTACAATCATCACCCACAGGTCCTGCAGAACACTGGGCAGGAGGATCCCTCTGCAAGTCGGTCAGTTCCTACAACAGGAGACAGTGGGTTAGGCTGATGTATACCTGGGATGCCATCTCTACCCACAGATCCCCATGGACACAATGAGTTCTCCAGGTGGGAAGCCTTAGGACGTGGATGAAAACAAGGCCAGTCCAGGGTCAACTCCCAGCTGTGAAGATACCAGAGAAGTTAAGTATTATCATTTCCATTTCGTAAATTAGGAAAATGAAATGTAAAGCAGTGAGGTTAATAAACCAGGGTTACAGAGCTGGATGAGAGGAGGGCAAGTGCTCAGTTACTGATAGATCTGCCTTACCCCAAGCCAAACTTCCCACTTGCTCAGATGGAGGATATCACCTCCCATGAACTTAGAATAAAAAGAGCCTCAAGAAGCTTGGTGTGAGCCGGGCATGGTGGTACACACCTGTAATCCCAGCATTTTGAGAGGCTGAGGCAGGAGGATCATGAGTTCAAAGCCAGCCTCAGCACGGCGAGGTGCTAAGCAACTCAGTGAGACCCTGTCTCTAAATAAAACACAAAATAGGGCTGGGGATGTGGCTCAGTGGTTGAGTGCCCTGAGTTCAATTCCTGGTACCAAAAAAAAAAAAAAAGAAGCTTGGTGTGGTGGTGAATGCCTGTAATCCCCACTATTGGGTAGGCTGAGGCAAGAGGATTGCAAGTTTGAGGCTCGCCTTGCAATAAAAAATTGCAAGGCTGGGGATGTATCTCAGTAGTAGAGCACCACTGGGTTCAATCCCCTATAACAAGAGGAAAAAAGAGCCCCAAGAGAACCTCTGGGAGATGGGTAGGGGTCACAGTGCTAGCTGTGGGCTAATAAATTAAGTGGAATGAATTAAGTGGAAACACTTGGCACAGAGAAAGTGCTCATCATGGACAAGTTTCTTGTACTTCAATCTCTCTATCTTACCTCCCTCATGACCATTTTGAAGCCCACTGCTGGGTGTTTAGCAAGTCCTAGGGCTTCAAATACAGAAACCAAGGGCATGCAAGCCAACGTCTAACACTGCTACCTTATGCACCAATGGAAACCAGTAATTACATCATGATTAGATTCCCTTTATGAGACATCAACTCTGACCACAATCCCTAAAAATGCCTCTGGCTCAGTATGAGCCACAAGGCCCAAGGTTTTGGGCAATGACTCTCAAAATTTAGTTTGTATGTATGAGAATGTTTCCTAACACCTCCTATTTTCCCCAGGTTCCAGATCCCAATAAACTTCTTGGGGTTTCCACAGATGTAAAAGCAAGGAAGGAGTTACAAATAACTGTCCATCATGTATTAGGTAAACCCAGGGTCCAGTATCCGCAGAAAGTTCACACCTGGATGGTTACATTCTTCCTTACCTGAACTAAGCCATATACCACCTCATCTACAAAGACTCTTCCGCAAGGAGGAATTTGGCATGGTGGTCATTCTAGAAAATACTTACTCTCTAACCATGCTATACTTATTCCAGTTCCCCCTAAATTTATTTATTTTTTAAATATTCTTTTAGTTGTAGATGGACACAATACCTTTATTTTTTAAAATTTTATTTGTTTTTATGTGGTACTGAAGATCAAACCCAGTGCCTCACATGCGCTAGGCAAGCGTACCACTGAGCTACAACCGCAGCTCTGACTTCATTTATTTTTATGTGGTGCTGAGGATGGAACCCAGTGCCTCACCGTGTGAGTCAAGCGCTCTACCACTAAGCTACAAGCCCAGCCCTGCCCCCTAAATGTAATCGGTCATAATGGCAGTATTTCCACAGAAGCTTGAAAATTCTACAAATCAGGAATATTTTCTCTCCTAGAGTTGATTTCTAAACATCTGCCAGGGCCAGGCAAGGTGGTGCATGCCTGCAATCCCAGCAACTCAGAAGGCCGAAGCAGGAGGATCACAAGTTCAAGGACAGCTTGGCCAATTTAGTGAGACTCTGTCTCAAAAAAAGGAGGGTGGAGAATGGGGATATAGTTTAGTAGAAAAGTGCCCCTAGTACAATCCCCAGAACTGGAGGGAAAATATCTCCAGTACACTACTGGTTAGTTCTCAATAATTATCTAATATATACGAACCTATTTCCTCACACATAAAATGGATTATACTTGGAAAGTGTTCAGTCAGCAGCATTACTAGTTGTCAGAGCAGAAGAGAAGTTGGGGAACATAGCATATGAGGACATACTCAAAAATGCAAGAGCTACAGAAATCTCTGCAGAACAGTTCCTTTCTGCTTACCTTTCTGTGCTGTGTTCCTCAGCACCTCCTCTGTGACTCTGCAGGGGAAGTATTTACATCCGTTGTGGTGCTGCATGAATAAATGAGCTCTTTGATTGGGACTGTTAGAGCAAGTCCTGAACAGACCATATGAATGGTGAGGGGCAGGAAAAGCCAGCATTACAGACTGATTCTCCTCCAGTGTACAAGGTTTTCCTTTTGCCTCCATAGATGACCCAGAATCTATGTCCCTCTGTTAGAGGCATGAAAAATAGTTATTAGGACTTAAATGACTTCTGAAAGGCCAGAAGTGGCCCCTGCTGATAGATACCAACTAGCATCAAGGAGTTTCGAATGATAAATGGCATTTTCAGGAACAATGGTGTGACCTATTTTATCACTCACATAATCACTCCTGTACTCACTAAAGGAGCTGGAAGACCCAAATCCAGCTCTAGCACAGGGAAAATTACTTTCCCCTCTTTGGGTCTTAGCATAATTATCTGTTAAATTGTAATTACGCTTGTCTGCCAATTTGCCAGTGCTATTGTGAGGCTACAGATTTTTAAATGCATATAATGTAAACAAGAGCACCCAGTAAGATCAAGGAAAAGTGTACAGGGGATGCTACCACTAACATTATAAAGGGGAAGGAGGTAGAATACTTGCCTAGTATGCAAAAGGCCCTGGGTTTGATCCCCAGCACCTCCCCCCTGGGGGAGGGGTTTGGGGTAGAACATATATGCGTGCGTGTGTATACACATACCTCCCTCCTCAAGTTCTGTCAAATACACCACTGCTGAGCTGTCCAAGCACTGCTCTTGCCTGGTATCCATCCCATGATTATTAACTTGGACAAAGCATTTGTTGGACTTTTACAATAGTCTCAAGTCTCCTTCTGCCCTATTCTAGCCATACCATGCCAGAAAGCTGTTTTTATAACAGACCTGAGCATGTCTTTCATCTGCTTCAAAGTCCTAGGATGATAGATGACCCTTTTTACAGACTAGTTGGTTAGAATTATCTCTTTTTTGGAAAGCTATTTATAAAAGTGAGTTACAAGGGGGCCGGGTTGTAGCTCAGTGGTAGAGCATTTGCCTAGTATGTGTGAGGCACTGGGTTCGATTCTCAGCACCACGTAGAAATAAAAAATAAATAAAGGTGCATTGACAACTAAAAAATATTTTTTAAAAAGGTGAGTTACAAGCTGGGGCAAGATGGCACATTCCTATAACCCCAGTGACTTGGCACAGCTGAGTGGTACAGCACATGCCCAGTGTGCTCAATGTCCTGGGTTCAATCCCCAGCACTGCCTGAGGAGTAGGAAGACTGGTGTCTCTTGTATTCTTACAGATCCTGCAATTCTACCTCCAACAATCAAATCTAATAATCTGAATTTTAAAAAAGGCTTATTTGGGCAAGTGTCTGTAGTCCCAGATACTTGGGAGACTGAGACAGAAGGATGGCTTGAGCCTAGGAATTTAAGCTCCAGGAATTACCTGGAGGCCAGACTGGGCAACAAATGGAAACTCATCTCAAAAAAAGAAAAAAAAAAATCAAAATAAAGAAAGAAGCTAAGCTTCATTGCAAAATGGTATTCATTACATCATTATTTATGTAAAGAACAATGTAGAATAATAAAGAGTTAATTCATTGAGTGCTTGGTATACATGTCAACCACGTACTAAATATACCATCATATTTAATTCTCAAGACAACTCTGTAAACATGTAAGACAGGAAGGCTAGGAATGATTAAGTGCTTTTGTGAGGTTCCACTAGAAATGACCTTGTATTCTCTCAGGTCCATCTGACACCCAAGTCTACTTTTTTTACCCACTCCAAGTAATAATTAAATAAATTACTTATTGGCTATGCACTGGTGGGATAACAAAATGTGAAAAATTATGGTTACAGAGGGCACAGTGGTGCATGCCTGTAATTCCAGGAACTCGGGAGGCTGAGGCATGAGGATGGCAAGTCCCAGGCCAGCCTCAGCAAATTCGTGAGACCAGCGGGAGACCTGCAGCAACTTAGTGAGAATCTGTCTAAAAATTAAAAAAAAAAAAAAAAAAAAAAAGGTGGGGAATGGAGATATAGCTCAGTAGTAAAGCGCTCCGGGTACAATCCCCAGGACCCCCCCCCCCAAAGTTATAAATACTATTTCACAATATAAAACATATTTATGTTTAAAGTTATGTGCAAATGTAGGACAAAATGCAGTGTGTACATATATTTAAGTATAAGAAAAAGACTGGAAGTAGCTATGCTAAAATGTTTACAGATGGTAAGAAGTAGTACTGGAAATACTTTTTCTTCTACTGCTGTGCATTTTTCAAATTCTAGTATAATGTACTGAACTCCTACCAAGTCACCCTATTACCTACAAAATAAAAGCTTTTTATTCTAGCAGCCCTGAGCCCCCACCCCCACCCCAAGCCTTACGGTCTCCGAGAAGGTCTTTCTCCCTTTTTTCCACTTCTGAGTTCCTACTCAACCCTAACACGTAGCGCCAACCTCGAACCCTCCATTCAGTTTTCTTCCGGCCTCTTGCTGCCAGGCAGGGCGCGCACGTGACCCGGACTCATGACCCCGCCCACGTAAGCCGACCCCGCCCCGCGCACACGTCGGCCCCTTTTAAGGCTGCTAGGCGGCGGTTCTGCCTCCCTCTGAGACAGGTGTCAGTGCCTTTCGCCGTATCTGTCACGGGTCTCTTCGCGGCAGCTGCGTCCGACCCTCACCTGGACTTTAGACGCCCATGTTGAAAGGTGGGGAGGCCCCTTACCTTCTGGATCCGCTTCAGCGCCATCCTCTCCGCTGCTTGGGACCTGGCGGCCCGGCGGGGCTGCCTGAGGCGGCCCGCTGCCGGCTCGGCCGCCGCGCTGCACGCCGGGAACCGCTGTCTGCGCGTGCGCAACGCGGAGCACTGTGGGGCGATCGTCGCGCGTGGCGCGTCCGAGCTCGGTTGGGGGCCAGGTCCTGCTAGTCAAGTTATTGTGGCCGCCCGCGTGGGGCCGTGCGGCGTTGGCCTGTGGTCGGCGAGGGCCTGGGCTCAGCGACACCCCGAGTGCCATATGCTGTGCTCCCCATCCCCGCCTGGGCTCTTTCCCAGGCTTTCGCGTAACTCCTGAGGGTATTCTCCACCCTGTGAGTATACGTATGCTTTTTATACGTTGTGGTTGGAGGTTCTAACAGCTGTTAACATATAGATGCAATCCCAAACTTGGCGCGGTGGCGCATGCCTGTAATCCCAGCGATGAGGAGGCTGAGACAGGATCACAAGTTCCAGGCCAGCCCTCGCAACTTAATGAGACCAAAATAATAATAATAAACTAAAGGTACTGGGGGCAGGTAGCTCAGTGGTAGGGTGTCCCTGGGTTCAATCCTCAGTCTTTGGTGTACATACTAAGCACACAGTCACAACTATGTGGGAGGGCCTAGAGAACTGCATTTTCACTACTACTTCAGGTAGTTGTGACGCACTGCTAAGGTTTGAGAACTGCAGTTTGAAACTTCATATCCCAAACTTAAATCCTTCCTCTCTTCGGAAGACTTGGGAGTTGTGTAGGTCAACGGTTTTTCAATTTCATGGTTATGAACTAATTAGTGTGTGATGAAATCAGCTTGACGGGTTGCAACCACATCTTAAAACATGAAATGTAATACAATAAAATATATAATGTTGGTGTATCTCACATAGTAAGGGCAAGAATTGTCATAGTTCTGTTGATGTGTGCATGTGTGTGTTATGTAGGTGATATTTTTTCCTCCAGACACTTAACAGGACAAGGATGCTAATGCAGTTACTGTAGGACCAAAGGTGTAATCTGGGATTTTGTCTGACCAGTCAGGAATATGGTCTTCTTTGTGTATGTATTCAGGATATAAAATGAATTATATTTTGATGGTTCCCCATCCCCTGGCTTCCATTCTCTCATTCCCCCAAACTGTCCTCCCCCAACTTCATGAATCATCCTCTAACAAATCTAATCAAGCTGTGTCCTTTCCCAAAATCCTTAAGCCCCCTGACCTACAGTAATACATTCAGGGTTATCTATGTCCTTTTTAGAATCTGTTATCCTCTAGCTTTACCTCTTCCTCCCTAACCTTCAATCCTGCTAACTATAAAAGATGTCTATCAGTGTTCCCACTTACATTCCTTTACTCCTGGCTGCTCTTCATCAGGAAATCTCCCCCCCCCAATCTTCCAGCTAGGCACAATGGTGCACCCCTATAATCTCAGCAACTCAGGAGGTTGGGGCAGGAAGATTGCAAGTTTGAGGTCAGCTTGGACAACATAGTGAGACCTGGTCTCAAATACATAGAATAGATAAAAATTTGTGTTAGACCATAGGCCATCCATCTCTATGTTATTTACCTGACTCTCCCTTCTATGGAACAAGTTATCGCAAAGTTTTACAAGTGTTTATATATTGGTATAAGAATATAAATTTTAGTGGTAATGTTATTCCTGGATAGTGGGTTTACCAGTGATACTAATTTCCAAAAATTTCTACAGATGAATTGCATCACTTGTATAATCCAGGGAAACAAACTCTAAAGAATAGAAAATAAAAAGTTGCAATTTTACTCCTTATTGGTAGTTTAGTTTATAGTTTTCTAAGCTTTTTATTATGCATATATTTAATGTTTAATTTTTAGAATTTTGAAATAATTTTGGATATACAGAAATATTTTTAAAATGTTACAAAAAAAGATTTAAACATCAATGATTACTTCATAGAAACTTATACTGGGCCATGTGTGGCGGTGCTTGCTGGAGATCCCAGCTGCTCAGGAGGCTGAGGCAGTAGGCTAACAAGTATCAGGTCAGCTTGGGCAACTTGGTAAGATCCTATCTAAAAATAAAATTTAAAAACGGTCTTGGGAGCAGGTGCATTGGCACCTACCTGTAATCCCAGCTACTCAGGAGGCTGAGGTAGAAAGATCACAAATTTGAGGCCAGCCTCAGTAACTTAGACCCTGTCTAAAAATAAAACATTAAAAAAAAAAAGAAAAGAATAAAAAAGAAAAGGACTCTGGCTATAACTCAATGATAAAGTATTCCCGGGTTGGATCCCTAGCACCAAACATTCAAACACAAAACAAAAAAGGGTAGCGGGGCAGTTGGGGTTGTGGTTCAGTGGTAGAGCGCTTGCCTTGCACTGGATTGGATCCTCAGCACCACATAAAAATAAATAAATAAAGATACTGTGTCCATCTACAACTAAAAAAATATTTTTTAAAAAAAGGGTCTGGGGATATAGCTGAGTGGTAGAGTACTAGTTTAGCATGCATAAGGTCCTGAGTTCAATCCCCAATACAAAACAAAACCAAAAAACTGGACAAAAGATTTGCATAGACATTTATTCAAAGAAACAATTGGTAAGCACATTTTAAAAATCGTTATTCATGGGCTGGGGTTGTGGCTCAGCTGTAGAGTGCTTGCCTTGCACCTGTGAGGCACTGGGTTCGATCCTCAGCACCACATAAAGGTATTGTGTTCATCTACAACTAAAAATACATATATATTTAAAAAATCATTATTCAGTAGGAAAATGCAAATCAAAGCCACAATGAGATACCACTTTGTGCCCTTCAGGGTGAAGACAAGTTTTGACAAGAATATGGAGAAGCTGGAGCCTTCACACTTGCTGGTAGGGAAGTAAAATGTTACAGTCATTTTTGAAAAATGGTTAATAGTTGCTCAAAAAGTTAAACAGTTATCATATTACTCTTAAGTATACACACAAGATAAAATATGTCCATACATAAATTTGTATACAAATGTTTATAGCAGCATTGTACATACTAGTCAAAAAATCACAACTGAAATGTTCAATGGCTAAACAAAAAGTGATGTTTCTATACAAGGGAGTATTTTGGGAATAAAGTACTCATATATACTTTATATATATGTGTCCGGGGTTGCTGTAACAAAGTACACAAACTGGATGGCTTAAACAACATAATGTATTGTCTCATAACTCTAGAGGCCTCAAGTCTGAAATCAAGGTATTATCAGGGTTGGTTCCTTCTGAGGACTGTAAAAGACAATCTTTTCCATTGCCTTTTCTCTAGCTCTTTAACAGCCTTTGTTTAGTAAAATAGTGTTCTCCTTGTGTCTTCATAGTATCTTCCTACTGTGCATGTTCCAATTTCCCCTTTTGTAAGTGTACAGTGAGGGCTGAGAGCATAGTTCCTTGGTAGAACACTTGCCTAATATGCACACTGCCCTAGGTTTGATCCCCAGCACTGCAAACAAACAGAAAAAGATATAGTTACATTAGATTAGAGCCCCAGTGACCTCTTGATCATCTCCAAAGATTTGGTTTCCAAGTGAGGTCACATGCATAGCTACTGGGAGGTAGTACATCTTTTGGGGGGGGGGGGACACAGTTCAATACAATAATTGATGAGGAGTAGCAGATGTTACTCAATGGTAGAGCTCTTGCCTAGGATGAACAAGTCACTGGGTTTGATCCCCAGCACCAATAAATAAACCCTGAAAACATTATATTAGGGTGCAGTGGCCCATGTCTGTAATCCCAGGGACTCAGAAGGTTGAGGCTGAAGAATTGCAGGTTTGGGGACAGCCTCAGCAACTCAGCAAGACCCTGTCTCAAAAAAAAAAAAATAGCGGAGGCTGATGTAGCTCAGTGATAGAACACCTCTGAGTTCAAAAAGAAAAAGAGATAAAAGAACACTATATTAAATCTAATCTAATTTTACTCAACATTTCTAACACCAAAGGTGCATTTTTCCCCTTTTATCAACCAATTTTTTAACTCTGCAGACACTAACTGGCTGTACTACAATTCCATTTTGGTACTAACTTCCCTGAGTTAGCACAAGCAAACCCCAGAAGTTAAAGGCTTACTCCCCACAAGACTGCCCCCATTTCCAATGCCAGTCACAAGTCTCAGGTTGCCACCTGAATGAAAGAGACTGAATTTGGAGTCCCCACTCTGAATTAAGAACAAACTTCCTCCTGTGGAAAGAAGGAAGCTGAAGGGCTGCAACCCTGCCCCTCCTCACCTCTCACAGGCACCAAAGAAACCTGAGAGTGAAGATCCCGTCCCTGCCTCAGCCCTGTCTAACACAGGAAAATTAAATCTATGTATGTGTACATCTGGTTTTTGTTTCTATAAATTGTAACTGCTTCTGTGGGGCTAGTGGAGAGAAGCAATCTAACTGCTTCTCGTTTGGATCGAACTGCATGAAGTGTACCATTTATTTTTCCATCTTTTGTCTATTTCTTTTTTTTTTATTTCTTTTTATTTTTTTATTTTTTTAGTTGTAGATGGACACAATGTCTTTATTTTATTGCTTTGTATGTGGTGCTGAGGATCGAACCCAGGGCCTCACGCATGCGAGGCAAGTGCCCTACCACTGAGCTACAACCCCAGCCCTTTTGTCTATTTCTTAAGTGAGCCAGTGGCTAAATCTGCCAGCCAGGGTCCCTGGGCTAGGCTGTCTGTAGCATGAACCTGGTTGAAAAGTAGGCATAATTGATAAAATCATTGGCTATTGGTGATTAAACCCCATGTTCAGCCCTTTTTTCCCTGGTAGTCCTGGGGTCATGCTGGAAGTTCCCAGCCCTCTAGCCATTTGGTTAGATCCTCTAGTGTTCTGCCCATCATTCTGAAACTTATCTGTGGGCCCACCAAGAGTCACCTCATAGGCATACCTCAGGTTTTTATTTTTGTTAATGAAAAACAAAAAACCCTCTTGCACCTCTATCATGCAGGAAATTCCAAGGGTTGTAAAAAGTGCCAGGGCCAGGGGCAAATACCAAATATATATTAGTTGTATCAAATAAGTGAAAGAGGGCAATTACCAAAGGCCAAATAGTGTATGACTCCATTTATATGTCCAGAATAGGCAACACTATAGAGACAAAGTAGATTAATGGTTCCCCAGGGGAGGAGGAAAGGAGGGAATTGGGAGTGATTGCTGATGGGTAAATTATATGTTTGTATAGATGTTTAAAATATGATGGTGTAAGCCTGTAGTCCCAGCTAGTCAGGAGGCTAAGGCAGGCCAGCCTGGGCAATTTAGCAAAACCCTGTCTCAAAATAAAGGTGGGAGTGCTGGGGATGTAGCTCAGGAGTAGAATGCTTGGTTAGCATGCAGCATATATATATATGTAGAATCTGTAGATTGCTTTGGGCAAATTGACATTTTACTGATATTTTTCCATTTTTAAAATCTTTCGGCAGTGTTTTGTAGTTTCCAGTGTACATGTCTTTCACCTCCTTTTTGGATTAAATATATTCTTAGATGTTTTTGTTCTTCTAGATGCTATTATATAGGGATTTCTTAACTTCCTATTCTGATAAGTTTTTTGTTTGTTTTCTTTTGTATTGGGGATTAAACCCAAGGTTAAGGTTGCTTTACCATTGAACTACATCACCAGCCCTTTGAATTTTTATTTTAAGAGGCTCTCGCTAAGTTGCTTAGGGTCTCAGTAAATTACTGAGGCTACTCTCGAATTTTATAATCCTCCTGCTTCAGCCTCCCAAATATGGGGCACCCGGCCCTACCCTGATAGTTTTTTAGAGATATATAGAAACACTACTTAGTTTTTTGTTGTTGATCTTGTACCTGACAATATCGCCGAAAGTTTATTAGCTCTAGTAGCTTTGTTATGGATTCTTAGGAATTTTCTATATATAAGATCATGTCATCTGCAAATAAAGTTTTATATCCATTCAATTTTGTAAACCTTTTATTTCCCTGTAATTTTTTCCCCTAAATGTTCCAGATAGAATTTTCAATACTATATTGAACAGGAGTGGAGAAAGTGGGCATTTTTTTTTTTTCTTGTTTCTGATCTTAGGGGGAAATTTTCACTCTTTTGCCATGGGTGTGATGTTTCCTGTGGGTTTTTTATAAGTGCCCTTTTTCATGTTGAGCAAATTCTCTTTTATTCCTAGTTTGTTGATTTTTTTTTGGAGGTGGTGTACTGGGGATTGAATTTAGAGACACTTTATCACTGAACTACAACCCCAGTCCTTTTTTTGTTTGTTTGTTTATTCTTTTTTTAATATTTATTTTTTAGTTGTAGGAGGACAGAATATCTTTATTTTATTTTTATGTGGTGCTGAGGATCGAACCCAGTGCCTCACGCATGCTAAACGAGCCTGCTACCACTGAGCCATAACTCCAGCCCCTGTTTGTTTATTCTTTTAACTTTTTCTTTTTTGTCAGGCCCGAGGACTTAAATCAGGACCTTGTGCATGCTAGGCAAGCACTCTGCCACTGAACTGAATTTCCAACCCCTGTTCTTTTAAATTTTGACACAAATCTCACTAAATTGTTAAGGGTCTTGCTAAATTGCTGAGGCTGGTCTCAAACTTGAGATCCTCTGCCTCAGCCTCCCAAGTCTCTGGTGTGCCACTGTGCCCAGCTACTTTTCTGCATATTCTTCAGATATTTTCTTTGTAATTACCATAGGGATTATGTAGAGCACCCTAAAGTTATAGTAATCTAATTTAAATTAATATTAACATCTTCAGTTGCAATAAAAAACTATTCATGGGCTGGGGTTGTAGCTCAGTGGAACAGCATTTGCCTAGTGAGTGTGAGGTACTGGGTTTGATTCTCAGCACCAGATATAAATAAATAAAATAAAGGTCCATTGACAACTAAAAAAAAAAAAAAATATATATATATATATATATATATATATATATATAAAACTATTCATACATTTTCTTCCCCCTTCAAATTATTGATGTTATAAATTGTATCTTACCCAACAACATAGAGTTATTTATTACAGTGTTGGGAATTGAACCCAGGGGTGCTCTACTACTGTGCTATACCCCTCTTCCCTTTTTTCAAAACATTCTGAGACATGGTCACATTAAGTTGCCCAGGATGGCCTCCAACTTTTGATCCTGTTGCCTTGGCCTCCCAAGTAGCTGGGATTACAGGTATGTGCCACCCTGCTCAGCCACAATAACAGATTTAAATTTATCATTTTTTATGCATTTGTCCTTTTTCAAGATTTAAATTTTAAATATATAATTTTTTATGCATTTGACTTCTCTCTCTCTCTCCTTCCCTCCTTCCCTCCTTCCCTTCCTTCTTTCTTTCTTTTGAGATTTAGGGGGGGTGTCTCACAATGTTGCCTGGGCTGGTCTCAAACTCCTGTGATCCTTCTGCCTCAGCCTCCTGAGAAGCTGGGTATACAGGTATGAGCCACTGCACCTGGCTCAGGCCTGTTGAAAATAAAAATTGGAATAACAAGCTGGGTGCGGTGGCTCAAGCCTGTAATCCCAGCACTTAGGGAGACTGAGACAAGAGCATCGTGAGTTCAAAGCCAGCCTCAGCAACGGCGAGGCGCTAAGCGACTCAGTGAGACCCTGTCTCTACATAAAACACAAAATAGGGCTGGGGATGTGGCTCAGTGGTCGAGTACCCCTTAGTTCAATCCCCAGTATCTCCCCAAAAAAGTGGAATTACAAACCAAAATCACAATAATACTGACTTTTATATTTGCCTGTGCATTTATCATCACTGCAGACTTTTTTTTTTTTTTTTTTTTGGTACTGGGGATTGAACTCAGGGGTACTCGACCACTGAGCCACATCCCCAGCCCTATTTTGTGTTTTATGTAGAGACAGGGTCTCACTGAGTTGCTTAGCACCTCGCTGTTGCTGAGGCTGGCTTTGAACTCATGATTCTCCTGTCTCAGTCTCCCTAAGTGCTGGGATTACAGGTTTGCGCCACCATGCCCGGCTCACGGCAGATCTTGATTTCTTTGTATAGCTGTGAGCATCCTTTCATTTCAACCTTTACCATTCCTTGTAGGGCAGGTAGCATGCAAAGAAGATCTGCTATGCTTCCTCCAATTAAAGAGAGGAAAAGGGAAATGGCTGCTACCTGCCCAGGACCAACTCTACCACCATGCTGGCGAAGAGTGGGTATGCTGAGTAAAAATGCCATGAAACATTCCTGCTTCTTCAGAGCTTTTTCTTGCTTGAGTGTTTGCTTGGTTGCTATAAACCTTTGACTTTTCCAGAGTTTCTATAAAGGTGGTTTAGAAAGCTTCTAGTTGTTTCTGCTTGTTTCTATGGGGAATTCAAATTGGCAATGATTTTTTTTTTTAAAATATAGAGAGCATTTTGGGAAACTGGCACTATCATCCAGAACTAATGATTGTGCTGGGAGGACAATCTGTATGTGTTTGTGTATTTGTATATATGTGTGCATTTTATGTATATGTATGTATCTGTATATATGTACATATATATGTGCACATACGAACTTGTATATGTTTATGTATATATATGTATGTGTCACAGATGATATATGATCTGAAAAGCCTTAAAATGCTGATATCCTACTGACCTAGAAATTAAATTCCTACAAACATGGTTTAAGGAAATAATCATGTATGTGTGTAGGGCATTTTGGCTACAAGGACATTTCTTGCCCACATTCCTTATAAAAATGAAATACTAATAGAGACATTTATGTCCAACAGTAGGGGTTGTTAAAATATACAATGGCCTGCCATGCTGTGGGATGCTAAAACTCATGTTAAGGAAGATTTAATTTCAGCAAACTTGTATTACTGAACATTTTTAAAGTGTTAAAATAGATTATATTATAGATCACAAAGTAAATCTTAGCAAATACAAAAAAATAGAGGTAATTTCTTACACCCTATGAGATCATAATAGAGTGAAATTAGAGATCAATGATAATATCAAAAACAAAAACCACTCTAATACCTGGAGATTAAATAGTATGCTTTTGAAGGATGAATGGATAGCAGAAAAAATCAGAGGAAAAATTTAAAAAAAAACTTACAAATGAGAATATTGATAAAACATATCAAAATCTTTGGGACAGCATAAAAGCAGTTCTAAGAAGAAAATTTATAGCTCTGAGTTCATACTTTACAAAAAAGAAAGATATACCAAATAATCCAACATTTACACCTCAAGTCCCTAGAAAAAGACAAATCAACACCAAAATCAGTAGAAGAAAATAACTGAAATCAGAGCCCAAAATCAATGAAATGGAGAATAAAAATTAGTAAAAAAGATCAATGAAATCAAGAGTTGGTTTTTTTGAAAGGATAAAGAAGATTGATAAACCCTTAGCCAAACTAACCAAAATAAAGAGAAAGAGGACTTAAAATTAGAGGTGAAAAAGGAAATATCACCACAGACATTATTCTAATCCAGAGAATCATCAGAAACTATTTTGAAAATTTATACTCCAATAAGCTAGAAAATCTTGAAGATATTGACAGATTCCTAGAGACCTATAACCTACCCAAATTTAACCATGAAGATATAAAAAACTTATAAACGTCAATATCAAATAAGGAAATTGAAGCAGCTATCAAAAGCCTTCCAACAAAGAAAAGTCCAGGACTGGATTGATTCTCAACTGAGTTCTACCACACCTTTAAAGATGAACTAATATTAATCCTCCCCAAATCTTTCCATGAAATAAAAAAGGAGGAAACACTGCCACTCATATTATGAAGCCAGTATCACCCTGATAGCAAAACCAGACAAAGACACAACAAGGAAAAAAAACTTCAGGCTGATATCCTTGATGAATATAGATGGAAAAATTCTTAATAAAATATTGGCAAAGCATATACAAAAACACATTAAAAAGATAGTGCACCATGATCAAGTGGCTTTCATCCCAGGGATGCAAGCTTGGTTCAGTATTCACAAATCAATAAATGCAGTTGACCAAATAAATAGAAGTAAGGACAAGAATCACACGATCATTTCAATAGATGGAGAAAAAGCATCTGACAAAGTCCAGTACCCACTCATGTTTAAAACACTAGAGAAACTAGGAATAGAAGGAACTTAAACCTCAACATTGTAAAGGCTACATGTGACAAACCTAAGGCCAACAGCATACTGAATGGAGAAAAACTGAAAGCATTCCCTCTGAGAACAGGAACAAGACAAGTAGGCCCACTCTCACTTCTTATTCAACACAGTCCTTGAAACTCTGCCCACAGAAGTCAGGCAAGAGGAGGGACTTAATGGAATTCAAATAAGAAAAAAGAGCTCAAATTATCTGTTGGCTGATGACATGATCCTATGGTTAGAAACCCACCTCCCCCCAAACAAACAAACCCCACCAGAAGACTTCTGTCGCTGATAAACAAATTTAATAAAGTAGCAGAATATAAAATCAACATATACAAAACAATTGCTTTCCTATACTCCAATAATGAATCTGCTGAAAAGGAAATTAGGAATACTATCCCGTTCAAAATAACTTAAAAAAAAAAAAACCAAAACGAAACTCGGGAATTAATCTAATGAAGGATTGGACAAAACAGATGTGAAGACCAGTGGAACAGAGTATAAGACACGGACACAAACCCACATAAAAACAGAATGAAATTATGGCGTTTGCTGGAATATGAATGAAACTGGAGACTATCATGCTAAGTGAAATAAGCCAGACCCAAAAAGTCAAAATTTGAATGTTTTCTCTGATATGCAGAAGCTAGTCCAAAATAAAGGGATTAAAAAGCGGAGGGGCAGGAGATCCAAGATGGCAGACTGGAGGGAGGCTGCATTTGTTGTTGCTCAGTGACTTGGAATTCAAATAGAGGAAATATTGTTTTTCTGCCAGGCAGCCATTGCTGCCCACTGATCCCCTGCTATTTAGCCCCATTTGTCCGATCGCCCACTGTCTACCAGCATATAGCCTGCCTTTTTTTTTTTTTTTTTTTTGGTACTGGAGATTGAACTCAGGGGCACTTGACCACTGAGCCACATCCCCAGCCCTATTTTGTGTTTTATGTAGAGACAGGGTCTCACTGAGTTGCTTAGTGCCTCGCTGTTGCTGAGGCTGGTTTTGAATTCGCGATTCTCCTGTCTCAGCCTCCCTAAGTGCTGGGATTACAGGCTTGCGCCACTGTGCCCAGCTTAGCTGCCTTTTGAAGACAGATCGCTTGCTGACTGCTGCCTATCGTCCACCATTTGCCAGTTTGCCCACCTCTTGCCTGCCCATTGCCTGCAGCCCAACATCACCCACCCTTAAACTGCAGACTACCCCGCAAACCAACAGCAGATTGCCTGCTGCGTGCTGCCCCCTGCTGCCTGGAAGTCCATTGTCACAGTACCCATAGGTTTGGTTACTTGAAGCTGCCTCTATCTTGGGACACTGGCCAGGGCCTGCAGGTTTGCCGCTGCCACCACCACCATCTTGGGGCACAGCTGCCTCAGTCTGGGGACACCAGCCAGGGTCTGGAGATATATTGTTAGGGTACCTACTGGTCTAGTTACACCTGATGTCTTTCTGCTGAGTGTGCTAGTGGCTGCCATCTGGCTGCCTCTTTGCAGGGTTCCTCCTTTGTGTGAGCGCATCCCTGGTGGTCTCTGCAAGTTGAAACAGCCTTGAGGTTTTGGGACTGCAACAAGGCAGAGCCTGGAGAATCAGAAGCCCAGGTCTGTCAGATTGCAGCTGGGCTTGTGTGGGCCAGTCTGGGTCTAGCAAGCCTGTGGAAAGCCAGAGACTAGGGGCAGTTCCCCAGGGGGAGCTCAAGTTGGAGAAATTGGAGAAAATTGGGCTTTCTCCAGCTCAATGAGTCCTAAAATACTTAGGGACAGAAGGGGCTGGCTATAATAGGTGGGAAGACTGGAAGAGAGTGTGAGAGCATCTTGCTCACCCACCCAGCCAGTCTGGCACCCACCAGACTGTAGCTACCATCAAACTTCAGACAACCCCACTGTCATGAGTGGCATGCATAATTAATAATTACTCAGAGGCGGATTGTCTTTAAATGCAAGTGTATGTTTAATTACAACAATCATCAAATATAATTAATTAATGCAAAAAGTGTTGAGTGTGCTGGAGCACCCCAACTAGCATTTAATGTGCACTAATTAAACACTATAGGTAAGTTACACTATCCTAAGGCAACTAAACATTACCTGCAATTCACACAATCCTAGGGCAACTAAACATTACATATAATCCTAGGGCAACCACGAGCCTCAAAGTACCTCCGATGCCAGGTGACTTCTCTTACCAAAGAGTAGACGTTGACCTTGTCTGGCGGTTCTCTTCAGCTGACCACTGGGCGTCAGGGAATGGAGCTGATCCAGGGATGGACGGCAAGGTGGCTGGTCTCACTGATGTCCTTGGAGCAAAGCCCAAAATGTGGCAGGACAAGCAGTTTAATTGCAGTTCCAAGTTGGTGGTGTGAGCTGATGATTGTTACACCCAGTAAAAGCCACTGTCCGTTGGTTATGACCAGTGAGATAGTATAATTGCAACTGGGCTTTTCTTTGTGCATGTGCACGGGCTGAGCTCCCTATCAACTGTAACCAGTAGGCCTGTGGTTAGGTGCCCTGTACAGCCCCCTGTCAATTGCAAGCAGTCATGACTAAGCAAGTCAATGGCTGCTGTTCCTTACGTCCAGCAACCCAGTGAGTCCCTGGCATGTCCAGGCATGTCCATGGCATATGCTCCTTACACCCACATATGAGTGGAAAAGGGAAGCTGAAAAAATTTTTGAAAGCCAACAGAAGCTATTGTTCAATTTTCCATTGAGACTTTCCTTTTTTTTTTTTTTTTTTTTTTT
>PVHX01000693.1:0-73096 GCA_004024805.1 Geosciurus inauris
GAGACTAGCCTATGGTGGTGCCTGAGCCTGCTGCTGGGTTGAAGGCCCAGCTTGAAATAGGAAGGAATAAGAGTATAAACATGGAAAAGGAGCAGGCCCAGGCAAGGCTGGTGGGGTTGACAAGCCAAGGGCAGGAGAGCAGCCATCAAGGTAGAGGGGATCCAGCCAGATTGACATGAGCCAAATCCTGCTCTGCCACTTGCCTTGGGACAGTGAACAGACCACTTAGATGCTCCTCCTCTCAGTTTTCTTATATGTAAAGCTAATAATGATAAAATGAAAAGGATTCATGAAAAAAAATATGAAACACTTAGAACAGTACACTGAGTGCTGACTGATTGTTAGTGGCCATCGCTTCAGATTTACTGTTTGTAAATGATGTGAAAAACATCCTGGCTCCCTGGTAGACTACAGGACTCTGCTATTCAGTACACTTAGCTTTCCATATCAAAGGGCTCTGTATAAACAAGTTTAACCAACCACCAATTGAAAATATTTGGAAAAGAGTTGTGTCTGTTCTGAACACGTATAGACTTTTTTTTCTTGTTGTTATTCCCTCAATACTACAATATCAAAACAATTTACATAGCATTTAGATTGTATGTGGTATCATGAGTCATTGAGAGATGATTAAAAATATACTGGAGGATATGGTTATGTTATATGCAAATTCTATTCCACTTTCTATAAGGGACATGAGCATCCTTGAATTTTGGAAGTCAAGGAGAGGGGTGTCCTGGAAGTAATCTACCATGGATACTGAGGGACAACAGTATACACAAAGGATAACCATATGTGCTTTCTCCTTATTTGTATTGTTCATTCTTGATTTGGACATATAGAAAGATTACTTATGGTCATGTTTAGAATATTTTTGTGAAAATAAAGGTGTTTAGAAATTTCACAAACATGTAAAATTTGTAAATATGTACAAAATTTTTATTAAAAATAAATAAAAAATATGTAAAATTTTCATGTGTGTATGTTTTACAAACATACACACATAAACATTTTCTTCTACAATGACAAAGGAGAGTTCTGGGGATCCAATTCATGCACAGATCACATCTAGATCTCAGCCTTACTATACACTTTCTTGCATCAAATGTAGGAAATACAAGCCTTCTCATTTAAAATTATTTCCCTGAGTAAGACTGTATCCATTTTGAATATTTGGTCACGTGCAGGAAGGTGGTGGAATGCAACAGTGAGTGTCCTTCCTTCCGGAAGCACATATGGTTGTCTCTCATAACTTAATAATGTGTAAATCCTTTCCACAATTCTCATCACTAAGCTGTTACTCATAATTTTTTAGCAAAGGATGATGCAGTGCAGGAGAAGGAAAGGAGATAAGGATGATCTCATCTGTTTTCCATCCTTTCGCTAAATTTAGGATTTCCCCTTGGGATGTTACACTCCGTGGAGTAAGCATTTGGGAATTTAGTTTTCCCAAAGCGAAGCCTCCAGGATCTGCCCAGGAAGAGAGACCTCAGACTCTACAGCCTACACCTCTGCCTTCTGCCACCAGAGCTGCCAGCCAGAAAGAACACACATTCCTCTTGGCTCTGTCTCTTCTGCCTTCCTCTTTCACACCAACCTCAGACATATGCCTCATACCTTCTCTGCATTCTGAGATTGAGTTCCTCCCAGATATTGTGTTTCTTCCCAGGGCCCCACCTCCCTTTCCTATGTGCCCATGACAGTTATTCAATTTTCAGCAGTTCAGCGTGACCTGGATTATCACATCTGATGAACCACCCTGGCAGGGTGTAGATTCTTGCATTCAGAAATGCTCTGATTCATCAGTACAGTTTCCAGGAAAATAATGACAATTTTCTCATGCTAAGTCATGACAAATTGTTCTTTCATGAGTTCTTAGTCGATGCCATCACAGAAAGCAGGGTTCTGATTCCCATGTGTTCTCCCCTCATGTTTGACGTTCAATTTAATAACTATTTTTTGAGCACAACTGTGTAGAGGCTTCATGCTCAGCACTTCACAGGATACTGAAGTTGGTTAGAGAAAGTCACTGTCCTTCACACTTGCGAAGTGTATTCACAAACATCCAGTAAACCAAGTGAGTCATTGCACTTATATTGTATTTGGGAGGTCAGAAATAATTGGATCTTAGAGTACAGAGATGATGCATTGGTTACTTACCTTTGTTGTGCTCACAGTTCTTGCATCTTTGCACTTTGAAGGATGGGATGCTGAGCTTGAAGCTTAAATTGTCTTAAGACACAGATCTTCAGAAAAAGACATATTAATTAGAACCAACATTTACCTTCTCCTTGCTAGGAGCTCTGTGAATATATTTCATTTATTTAGTTTCTTGGAGGGATAAATAACTATGAAGCACAAATTCATCTTTGTAATTGTATTTTTGAAATCTGGGAACACCTCGTAAATTATTGGTAAATTTAAACTGGTTCAGGAAAGGGGTAAGTGTTGGATCCTATCTTTCCTTTTGTTGTCTTTCTATTGCTGTATGTATCTATCTCTCTATTAAAACATTTGTGAACCTCCTGCTAAGGGATTGTTTGTGTCAGTGCCTTCTACCAGATTCTGATCTCCAGTGGGCAGGTACTTAGAGACCTGGCACAGAAGAAACGTAAATGCAGAGGAATCTGATTAGGGATGGCCCTGGATGAATGGATAGAAATGGTCAGAGGCTAAGGTGTGGACTAGTGGGAGCCTCAAGTATACAGGGCTTAGAAATAAGTACCTGTTTACCTGGAGTGAAGTCATAAGGTAGAAGGTAGAAAAAATTTAGGAAGAATGAGTCTGTGGATACAGCTCACATCATCCACAATTTTTCCTAAGGCACCGAAAATTTTTATGCATTTATTTTTTGCCCCCTTTCTCCCCCCACCTCTTCCTTTCTTCCTCTTTTCCCTCTTCTCTCCCTCTCTTACCTGCCTCCCTTCTTTCTGCTTTATTTCTGTCCTTTCTTCCTTCTTGCCTCCATCACACTCTCCCAATCTTTTTTTTTCTTTCAAGGCTTCAGTTTAAATTCTAATATTTTCTATTTGTTGTTGTTGTTGTTGTTCACCTTATAGCAAAGATACTTAACTGGAAAAATTACCATCTTGCCCCAACCTCTTAATAGAGGGACATTTCATCAATGTCTGGAGATGCTTTTGTTGTTGCAATCAGGGTGTGAGATTGCTACCAGCACCTGAAAGAGTGCTGCTAAACATCCTTCAGTGCACAGAACAATGCCCCACCCCCATATTCAAAGAATTATATGGCCCCAAAACATCAACAGTGTCAAGATTTTTGAGAACTACCATGCTGGAGAATGTTATCCTAGATAAAAGACATCATGATGATATTTCAAGGCTGTTGTTATTAGCTAAACATTTTTTCCTTAACTGTATTATTTTTAAAATCAGACATGTTATAAGACATGGTATTAAAAAGATATATAAGAAAAAGAAATTAACAATAAAGTCACATGGAGATAGGGTTAGGTTTTAATAATTTGACATCATACTTTTAGTATTTTGAACTTCATATTGTCTGAATAAAACCAAGAAGATTCAGTCTTTTTAAAAAATATCA
Organism: Geosciurus inauris; assembly: GCA_004024805.1. Lineage (NCBI taxonomy): Eukaryota > Metazoa > Chordata > Mammalia > Rodentia > Sciuridae > Geosciurus > Geosciurus inauris. Next base: position 3,565 of record PVHX01000693.1, read on the forward strand.
AATGCTATTATCACAGGACCTGATTTTGAAGAAACATTTCCCTCTTTTCAAAACCATTTGACCTTGGGCATCAGGAAGTGGAAGTACTTTGTTTCTAAATAAGAGATTTGACAAAATAGTCACCATCATTTTTACATAACTTGAGCCAGTTTCTAGGATATAGTACTGAAGATCTTCCAAGGCTGATAGGACAAGCAGAGCTTTTCCTCACATAAATTAGAAATTCTGACAGAATTCAGATATGACAAATTTCCATATGGAAAGTGTGACAAGAAGAAAAGATTCAAGAAGGGTAAAAGTACAACATGTACTAGATAAAATGCTTAAAAATATTCAGAGACTTTTAGTTGTAGTTAACAAAAGCAGACCCATTCTTCTGGCCCTTCCTCTTACTGCTGGAAATCCCTGGGTGAAACAAAATACTCAAGCATAAAAAAACCAAAAAGTGGAAAAGGAAGGCATGTTACTGAGGAGCTTAGGACTCAAGGAAAGACCCCTGGTATGTTAGCCATGATACCCGACATGGCAAAAATATGACCGAACTCACTTGTCAAATAATAAAACAGGAAAATATCAACTTGAGTGAAAGAAGAGAATAATAAATGCCACCACCAGAATGAATATGGTGTTGCATTTATTTCAGAGTGTATGTCATGTGAGAGGAAATCCTTAAAAAATCATATTTTTAAAATGAGGAAGGTAAAAGGACCAAAATGGAAATAAGTTTCTATACTTTACCCAAGTTGCTAAAACCACTTTGTACCAGTAAATCATAATAAATCACTATATTAGTCTGCTAGGGCTGCCATAACAAAGTACCATAGACAGGGTAGACAAAAACAGAAATGAAATAGAAACATATTGTCTGTTAGTTCTGGAGGCTGAAAGTCCAGGTTTATGCTATCAGCAGGTTTGGTGTTTCTGAGGCGCCTTCCATAGTTTGTGGATGTCCATCTTCTCCCTGTGTCTTCACATTGTTTTCAATCCATGTGTCTGTGAGCAAGTTCTATCTTTTTATAAGGACTTCAGTTATATAGATTAAGACCTACTCATCCAATAATGTCTTGATTTTAATGAATCACCTTTTTTTGTGTACCCTATCTTGAATCCAGTAGAATTTTGAGGTACTAAGGGCAGATACTTCAATATATGCATTTTGGAGGGAATGCAATTTCAGGTAACCACATTTGTGTATTTATGTGGCCATATCTACAACAACCACCAGGGAAACTGAACAAGAGATGAAGTAAATGCCCTATGGATAAAACAAAGAATCTAAAAATGTTCAAGGATCCTTTGCAAGAAAAGAGAAACAGAAAAATGGGAAACAAAGTGGGGAAAATCAAAGTCAGACACGAATCACCAGTGTCAGGAAAACATCACACAAGATTCTGTAGCCACTTAGATAGTAGGAGAATGCTACATGCAATGTTTAACTCATAAACCTGATTTTATTCTTAGAATTAGAATATTTGGACCAGTTTTTAAAAATCTACCACTAGCAGAAAAGCACACACACACAAAGATCACCCCCAAATATTCTTATAACCATTAAGTAATTAATTAGTAATTAAAAGCTGCCATAATAGAAATCTCAAATCCCATAACATTTAATTGGAGAATTTTAACAGGTACAGAATTAACATCAATTTTACAGTCTTTTCCAGGAAATATAAAAGGAGAAACCACTTCAAAATGCTTTTTTTCAAATTATTATTTAATTCATATCACCTAATACAAAATCAGAAAAAAAGGGGAAAACTAGAGCTGGGGTTGTGGCTCTGTGGTAGAGCGCTTGCCTAGCATGTGTGAAGCACTGAGTTTGAACCTCAGCACCACATAAAAATAAAATAATCAAAAATAAAGATGTGTCCATCTACAACTTAAAAAATATTTAAAAAAAAAGGGGGGGGAAACTAAAAGGGCTGGTGATGTAGCTCAATAGTAGAGCACTTGCCTCGTATGTGTAAGGCCTTGCTTTTATCTGCAATGGAAATAAAGAGAGAAATAGAACAAACAAAATGGAAAGAAAGAAAAAGTATAAACCTGTTTCTTTAATGGGTTCAGAAGCAAAACTCTTCAATAAATATTAGCAAATAAAATACAGCAGAGTATAAAACATATATTGTATGTCATAATCAAGTGGGATTTATTCCAGGTATGGTGGGCTGTTTCAACTTTCAAAATCAATCAGTGTAATCTATCATATCATTGTCAAAAGAAATAAAGACCATTTAATCATATCATTTAATATAGAAAATGAATTGGACAAAATCTAATACCTATTTGGGATTAAAAAAAAACTCTTATCAAAGTATGAAGTGGAAAACTCAATTTGATGCATAGCATCTGCTGAATCCAAACTATAGCTGACATCAAACTTCATGGCAAAAGACAAGATTAGGTGAGGATGTGTGCTTCCACTAGTTTTATTCAACATGGTACTGGATGTCCTCAGTACTGCATAGGGCAAGAACAAGAAATAAGAGTACAGATTGGAAAGGGTAAAATAAAAGTACTCCGGTTTTTACATCATCTGGTGGATGACATAAAAATCACAAGGAATCTACCAGATAACTCCTAAAAATTTTCCTCAATTCAACAAGGCCTCTGGGTAAGAGATCTTATGCAAATTCAGTCACATTTTTATATAAAATGAAGAATATATGGAGAACAAATTAAAAACACTACAGTATTTAAAATTGCTCTAAAAGTAAAATACACAAGTGTAAATCCAACTAAACACATAAAATCTATATGCTGAAAAATATAAAATGTTAATGAAATAAATTAGAGAAGCCCTAAGTAAATGGATAGATATATTTGTTCCTGGTGTGAGTTGACATAGTAAAGATGTCAATTTGCCCCTATTGATGTGTAGGTTTATTTCAATTGTAACAATCCCCTCAATATTTTTGGTAGGTGCAGAAAAGTTTATTTGAAAATGTGTATGGAATAATTTACTGTTTAGAAAAGCTAAAGCAATTTTGAAAAAGAAGAATGAAGTTGGAGGAATTAATCTACCTGATTTCAAGTCTTATTATATAGCTTCAGTAATTAAGACAGTATGGAATGGCAAAGAACCAGACTTAGATCAGAATGGAGAATTCCAGAAATACACTCACAGTTTTTCTGAGCTTGCTTTTGCCTCACTAGAGGAAGAAGGGTGTGAGAACAATTGGGCATCCGTAGGCAAAATAAAAACAAAGCACCAGTCTTTAGCTTTCCACCTTATACAAAAAATTAACTGTAAACAAATTTTTAAAAATATACCATGTCTGGGCTTCCTGTGTCCACATCCATGATGTTATAGGCTGTCCTCATGTGGACCTCTTGAAAGTAGATGTGTGGTTCTCAAGCTGTTTCAGCTGAGTTCAGGTGTCAAGTTAAATATGTGGGCTGTTTCTGATGTTAAGAGTTGGAAAAGCAGTTAGTTCATTTTAGTCTAAAAAATACAAATTTCTATAACTAGCACTTTCTATGTGGTTTTTGTAAATGAAAGCCTTTGGTTTTGTCATGACTTCACTTATTAGTAGAAAGTTTCTGAATAATGAATCAGGATTTCCACTAAGGGAGCTAGACACTGAGCTCCTTTATGATAGGGAGGCATATTCCTTCTCAGGGAAGGTGTTCGGATAACTGTCCTGGCCTGGTGGCTGCTGTGTTTTCCTCTTCCTCTTCTCTCCCTTCTCCTTCATCATTATCCTCTAATAAAGTATTTTTTGAAATCAAATTTGGTAACAATCATTTTGCTTTTGGCTCTTTGGGAAAGATGACTTTACAAAGTGGTCATAGTCTGTTTGTTCAACTTATAAAACCTTGGGCTGAGATTATTCTATAGTCACATAATTATAAGTGTTGTTTCTATATCATGTGCTTCAAGAATATGATGCTATAGATTGAATTACAGAATTTCTACCACATTAACTGCTGAGCTTATTTTTCTATTAAAATTGATGACAACACATACATTATGCTTCTTATTAAATGTAGTATGTGTGGGTGCTAATATTTTATTTCATAATATAAATATATAACATATGCATGTTTATGTACTTTACCCTTCACTACTTCCAATGGCTCTAACTGTATTAAAAAAATAACAGTCTCAATTTTGAAAATCCTGCCAAGCATTATGTAATTACAGCTACTTGGGAAGCTGAGGCAGGAGGTTTTCAAATTTGAGGGAAGCATAAGCAAATTAGTGAGGCCCGATTTTAAAATAAAAAGGACTGGGCATGTAGCTCAATGATAAAGTGGCCCTGGGTTCAATCCTCAGTACCACAAAAAGAAAAAAAAATTTCCAAGAAGAACAAATAAAACTGCAACTGATAAAAATGATACAGCACTAATGTTTTCTTTAATTGCTTTATATTATTGTCTTTAAGAAATAGGAACCTTGATAATGCCAAACATGCAGACTGGAGAACTGTGAAATAAATCATAGTCATATTCATAATCTTTCCTACTCCTCAATAAATTTGGAAGATTTAACAGGTACTTAGGTGTGTTGCATGATCTTGGTCTTACAGTAATTCATTCTTTAGTGCTCCACGAGAGCCCTAGGTTTCAGGTTTTCCCAGAGATCTTGCCTCTTCTTCAAGGTATAAATAACCACGCACACACATCTGCCTTGTTCCAGCAATCTGCTTCTCAGGACGGGCTCTTGAGAAGGAGTCAGGTGTTAGTAAAGTCATCTCAACTGGGTTTAGGGCTTAAAGTTGAATCCTTTACAGCTAAAGCCTCAGGTCAATGACTGCCACTCAGGTGTCTGGACTATGGACCCCTAGACACCCTCACTAATGTTCACACAGTGTGGCCAGCCCATTGGCACCAGGCCATAGATGGATGCTCTTGCTGCAGAGGCAAACACGAGACAACAAAGCCACATGTATAAATACCAAAGTGTGGGCAGAATGTATGGAGAACAAAGCAAAAGGATCGTTTTCCCTCTCCCTTTAAGTCTCTATTCACTTTTTAAGATTACAAACATTTTACACATCCATTGTAACAGGCATACAATATAATGGTGTATTAAACACAATTAACTTCCCTCCTCATTCCCCTTCTTGCCCACCCAGCTGAGGTGACCATTCTCAATAGCTTGGGGTATGTCCACCCACAGTTTTCTACTTGCTCCTGAAAATGCCTTCAAATATAGAATTATATGCCTTTTAAATGACTACCTTTTAAATGGTCTTTTGACATATCTGTTTCCCATGGTGGGAACTTTCTTTAATGGTGAGTGGGAAAATAAATAAGCACTGTGTTAATGACAAAAGGCTAGCTCAGCCAGAACACTATGGAACTATGGGGCTTGATATTTGAAAAGTATCAAGTTGAGGTAGTTTTACTATGCCATATAAACATGCAGAGGCCACAGAAAATGAAATGCTCCTTGCCTTGTAGTGTTTGAAGAAAAAAAAATCTACTAATGAAGTATGAAGTCACCTGAAAAATAACATTAGCTCCTGTTTATGGGGTGTGCAGCTATTTTCCCTACCTCAAAACAATGATTTCAATAATTTTATTTCTGCCTGATATCACATTTTATAATATTTTTGCCTATGACAATGGATTAAATGAGGTAGATGCAAGAATAAGCTAATTCACACACCCATTGCTATTGCCTTCCGGATGCCTTGTGAAATCATGGCCAAATTGTTTTAGTTTCTAGAGAAATTAAAAGTAGAACTATCATATGACTCAGCAATTTCTCTTCTTGGTATACACTTAAAGGGAATGAAATCACCACTTCATAAAGATATCTGCACTCCCAAGTTTATTGCAGCATTATTCATAATAACCAAGATGTGGAGACAATCTAGATATCCATGGACAAATGGGTAAATGGGTAAAGGAAAGTTATACGTAAATAGATAAAGACATAATATGTTTGTATGATGGAATGTTATTCAGCTTAAAAAAAAAAAAAGGAGATCCTGCCATTTTCCACAACACAGATAAGCCTGGAGGACATTGTGCTAAAAGAAGTAAGTCAGGCATAAAAACACAAATATTTCATGGTCTCACACGTTGAATCAAAAAAACAAAACAAAACATTTAAATAACACAGAGATAGAGAATAAACAGGGAACAATAAAAGCAGAGGTCATTGCAATTGAAAATAGGAAAATTATAGAGCAAAATAAATAAAATAAAAAGCTGGTTCTTAAAAGAAATCAATAAAATAGGCAACGCTTTAGCTTGATTGTTGAAAATAAAAAGAAAGATGGTATAATTTGATGTTATCAGCAGTGAAATCTGAAGATATCACTATAGATCTGCAGCTATTAAAAGAAAATAAGAAAACACTGTGAACAACCTTAGTCTCATAAACTCAACAGCTGGGAATGGTTTAGTTCTTTCCAAACTATAAACACCAAAACTTCCCCAGAATTAATTAGACCAACTAAATACTGTATAGCCATTAAAGGAATTTAATTTGTAATTACAATCCTCCCCTAAAAGAAATATCTTATTCAAGATAGTTTTTACAGAAAAATGCTATACAAATCTCTCCAATTTTACAATCTTTCTAGCAAATACAATTAGTATCATATCATCTTCAACTTATAAAAAATAAGCTTTAAATGTTAGGAAAGTTTTAGATTACAGAAAAAGTTACAAAGATAGCACAGTGAGTTCCCATTTACTACATAACCAGTTCCTCTTATTGTTAGCATCTAATGTTAATATGGTACATTTGTCACAAGTAATAAGCTGATATTGACAAATATGTAATTCAAGTTTCTGCTTTATTTGTATTTCCTTACAGAATATAAAGAACAGTGGCTTCTACACTAATATTTTTTGTTCTTGTTCCTGAATCCCATTCAGTAAGTCATGTGATACTTAGCTGTCCTCTCTCCTTTTTAAGTTGAATTTTCTTATCCCCCCACCCTTTTACTTTCCGGAGCTGAATATGAAGTGTGCTCATTTATGTGGAAGTTTCACTGTGTTTTGATCCTCTCAGCTGAAAGAGCAAGAAAACAAATGCATATATATACTAACTCATGTGTAAACTTACAGGTATGTTGACATCTACATTTACATCTATATTTATAAAATTCAAATTGTTTATTTCTTGTATGTAGGAAAGCAATTGACTTATATATTATCTTTTTTTCTTGCAATCTTGCTGTATTTGCTTACCTATTTACATGAGAATGTTTTGTAGATTTTGCAAATGTGGTAGTTTTTTACATAAATAATGATCATGTCCTCTGCAAATAAAGACAATTGTATTTTTTTCTTTCCCTCTGTATAGCTTTTGTTCCTTTTAATGCTCCTATTGCACTAGATGCGTCTTCAGTTAAGATGTTGAAAAGGAATGGTGAGAAATTATATTCCTGCCTTACTTATATCCATGATTATATCCCTTCCAAACTTAAATGAATATATTTCAATCTCTCATCATTAAATGTGATGTTATTTTTCATATATAGTGTTTATTATATAAGGATGCTCCCTTCTAGTTTCCTGATGTTTTTATGATGAATGGGTGCTCAGTGTTGTCAAATACTTTTTCTGCATTAATGGATATAATCATGTGGGTTTTTTTTCTTATTTGGTTTATTCATATTTGATTTATATTGATAAATTATGAACATTGAACCAGGCTTACATTTTGGGAATGAACATCACATGGTCGTGGACTATATATTTCTGTATGCAATTTGTTAATAGTATTTTGAAATGATTTGGGCATATGTCTTCATGAAATACATGGATTTCTGATTTTTCTTGTAAAGATTATGGTATTAAGGTAACTCTTGCCTCTCAACATGAATTGCATGTGCTTCCTCAGCCTTCATTTTCTATAAGAGTTAGCAAAATATTGATGTTATTTCCTCCTTAGATGCTTGTTAGAATTGGCCCATGGAATATTCTAGGTTTGGTAATTTCTTTTGTGGATGGTGTTTGATTACTAATTTAGTTTCTTTGATAAATCTAGGGCCATTCAGGTTGACTTTTTCCCACTGAATGTGTATTGGTAGTTAACATCCTTAAAAGAATTGGTTCATGCCATTGGTTATTAGATTTGTGGGCACAGGATTGTGTATAGTATTCCCTTATTATTTCTTTAATGTTTATGGGCCATGGCAATGACCCTTCTTTATTTCCAGTATTAGTAATTTGTATCTTCTTCATTTTCTCTTGGCTGAACTAGAGTAGACTGTAAGTTCATCAACTATATTCATCTTTTCAAAGAACAAACTTTTGATTATGTTGATTTTCTCTATTGTTTTTCTATTTCCAATTTGATCATTTTCTAATCTAATTTTCATTATATCCTTTTGTCTGCTTTAGGTCTAATTTTCTTGTTGATCTCTAGCTCCCAAAAGTGTAAGCTTAAGATACTTTTTTCTTTTCTAAAATATTTATTGAATATTTCAGTTTCCCTTTCAACATTACTTAAACTGTTGCTAACAAGTTTTTGTAAGTTGTATTTGTTTTCATTTAGTTTACATTACTTTCAAATTTCCCTTGAGACTTTTATTATCCATGGGTTATTGTGAAGTACATTGTTTAATTTTGAAATATTTGGTGATTTTCTAGTTTTCAGTTATTGATGTCAAGTTCAATTCTACTACCATCTAAAAATAAGCTTCATGTGATTTCTATTTTTGTGAATATGCTGAGATGCACATTTGGTCCTGTGCATGGTCTATCTTGAACATTCCATGAGACATGAGAAGGATGCTTATCTGTTGTTGTTAGATGGTGTTTTTCATAATTGTCAAAAAGATCAAGTTGATTGACAGTGCTCTCTAGATTGTTTATAGCCTTACTGATTTTTTGCCTGCTCCATCTATCAATTAGCGATGTGAAGGGTGGGGTATTGAACCACCTCCAACAAGGGACTTGTCTATTTCTCCTTTCATTTCTATAGATTTTTTTCTTCATGCAATCTGACGTTCCATATTTGCATTCCTACACACACAAGGTTATTATGTCTCTTTAGAGAGTGTGTCCCTTTATCACAATGAAATGACCTCCTCTGTTTGTGATGATCTTTATTCTGAAGTTTGATTTTCTAATATTAATAACAGTTGTACCACTTGTTTTCATGTGTGCACCAGAATTTATTTAAATACTCCTCAGTTGTTAGGCATTTAGTTTGTTGTAAATTAGGGTCACAGAGTATATTCATATTCAAATCTCTCTTTGGATATGTACTTTAAAAAATTAATAAATTTTTTGGAGCGGTTTTAGGTTTGTAAAAAAAAAAAACAACAACTGAACAGAAAATACAGAGTCCTCATATATTTCTTCTTCCCCTAGACATAGTTCCACTTACTAGTAACATCTTGCATTAGCATGTAATTTCTAATTTATTCCTCTCTAGTTAGGTATTTCTTGCCAGTTATGGTTTAGATATGAGAAGTTGCCTAGAAGCTCATGTGTGAGACACTGCAAGAAAGTTTAGAGATGAAGTGGTTGAGTTATGACAGCCTTAACTTAATCAGTGCATCAGTTCACTTGAATGGATTGACTGAGTGTCAATTGTAGGAAGTATATTGTGGCTGGAGGAGGTAAGTCACTGGGGATATGTCTTTGGAATATATTTTTGTCCCTGGTGAGTACATCTCTCTCGGCTTCCTGATTGCCATGCCCTCAGCTGCTTTCCTCCTCCATGCCTTTTCACCATGCTCTTCCACCTTGATATTCTGCCTTACCTTGGGACCAGAGAAATGGAATTGGCTGTCTAGGGACTGAGACTTTGGAAACCATTAGCTTCAAATAAACTTTTTCTTCTCTAATTTTTCTTGTCAGGTCTTTTGATCATATTGTCCTAGCCCACTCTCACTGTTGGCTTCATCCAAAGATTTTCCATTTGCCTTTGTTTTTGCAGTTTGGGTGTTGTATGTCCAGGTTTACTAGTTTTGGTATATGCACCTATTGATGTTCTCTGAGCTTCCTAGATTTGTGATTTGATATCTGTCATTAACTTTGGAAAGTTCTTTACTGTTATACTTCAGATATGCTTTTGCTTCATTTTCTCTTCTACTTTTAATATTCAAATGATATTTGTGTTCCATTCAAATGATCAAATGATATTTGATGTTGCATCTTTTTGGATATTCTGTTCAGTTTTTATCTCCCCTCCTCCACCACATTTTCTTTGCAGTTTGAGAAGTTTCTATTTAATTATGTTCAACTATATTGATTCTTTCCTCTTCTATTTTGGGGCTACTCCTGCATAGACCCAAATTATTCTTCACCTCTTTGCTTTATTTTTTCATTTCTAGGATTCTTTTTTTTAATTAATTTTTAGCATTTCCATTTTGCTGTGTATATTCCTGCCTTTTGACTGTGTGTGTGTGTGTGTGTGTTTTTCATTAGCGTCCTTAGCATATTAAACACAATTACTTCAAATTCTGACTAATCTTCTCAACATCTCTTGGCTGGCTCTGATGATGGTTTGTCTTTTAAGACTGTTTTTTTCTTACCTGAGGATGTGTGTGGTACTTTTTTGTTGAAAAGTGGATGTGAAATATCAGGTAATAGGATCCAAGGTAAATAGCCTTTAGTGTGAGTTTTATGTTAGATTGTAGTAATTGCTTTTTCATTCAAATTTTTTGTACAGTAGTTAATAACCCTCCACTTTATCCCTGAAGTATAAGTTCCAAGACCTATGGTAGATGCCTAAAATCACAAATATTACCAAATCATATAAAGACTATATATATATATATAATATATATACACATTCATATATATAAATAAATATATGAACATATACATATATGCTTATATATACATAATAGTATTTTTTCTGTATATACATTCTTATGTTTGTTTAACTAATAAATTAGGCATCAAGATTAATAGTAAAAACAAATAATAAAGAACAATTATAACAATATGCTGTAATAAAAGTTGAGTGTGTTTTTTCCTTTTCAGAATATCTTACTGTTCTGTTCTTGCCCCATCTTGTGAGGATGTGAGTGATCTAGGCCTTGTGCCTAGTGTAAGGCTGCTACACAAGGGTTTCCTACACACAAACACTGTGACATTGTAATAGTCCAGTTACCAAGAGTGGCACTAAGTGATCAACAAGAGAGCAGTGTGTGCTATGTGGATGTGCTGGTTCGGAGAATAATTTACATCCCAGGTGCAACAGAGTGGGACAGAAGCAAGATTTCATCGTGTTATGCAGAATGATATGCAATTTTTTTATTTCTACAATTTTCCATTTATATTATTGGACTGCTGTTTACCATGGGTAATAGACTACAGGAAGAGAAATATCTACTATGGAAAGAATACTGTATCTATAAGTATTGAAGGCTTTGGGGATCTTCTGTGTGCTGTTCCACAGAGCCACCTGGGTGGGTAGGATGGTTGTATGTGGGTTGAAGGAGTGTTCTGTGTGTTTCTGATTCTTATAGCAGGCCTGTGTCTTGGGGCTGTGGGCTGTATAGGTGTCTACCCTATTCCAGTGAGGCAGTTTTTCTCCTACTCTCCCTTTCCCTTGTGAGATAGTTTCCCAGTTCTGCTCTTGCAAAATCATTTCCCATGGACAGCAAGCAAGCTCCTCTGATGGAGAAGGCTCTGTGTATATTTCACAGCGGTTACTTCCCTGATTCAGACAAGGAGGCCATCTATTGCCATGAGCACGTAGTGGGACTCCTGAGCATAAGTCCAAGAAAGAATGGCTGTCCCTTAAGTAACATTGAATAACTATCCAAACGTTCAACTAACCCACAGGTTTCTCACTCTCACACCAGTCAGTCCACAGATGGCCTCCAGCAGATCACCAAGTCAATGTTTTGACATTTTATGGCTCCAAAGGCTTCCGCTACATGCAGGCTGATCTCCTTTGCTTGTCTCTCAGAGTGTGCCCATTTCATGAGATTTAAGATGACAGTTTTCCCAGTGTTCTCTGATGGATTCAAGGAAGGTCACTGATTTTCAGTCTGTCCAGCTTTTTCTTGTCAGGTAGGAGTGACAACCCTCCTAAGCTTTCTCTATCTATAAAAACAGAATCCCCATGTCTTTTTGAGAAAACATATTTTAAAATTTTTCCCTGTTTACATTTTATCTTCAGCATTATCCTATGTCATTTTTTTGAAAATACAATTTCATGGTGTTCTTATTTCTATTGTATGGCCATTCTACCAATTTGTCAACTTTTTCCCTATCAGTTACTATTTAACTCATTTGCTACTTTGCAATAGTCTGATTTATTTGTTGGCTTTTAAAATCCATTGTACTTTATTTGCTGTCATTAACTCCTTTTAAAATGGAAAGTCTGTCCTTCAATGCAAAGAATAAAATCCTGAAATGTTCTTTGATAATTATTTCTAATATATTTCCTTTGATCTTACCTTTTAGAATTTTTGTGATTTAGATAACTTCTGGTAGGAGTGTTTTGTTTTGTTTGTTTGTTTGTTTGGTTTGTTTTTATTGTTTCTTATGCTACAGGTTTTCTCTACCACTTTTCATCTCTTTGTTTTGCTAATCATTAGTCTTATATTTACTCAGTTTTATCATTGTTCTTTCTATTTGGACTGCTGTGGTTTGACTGTGTCTCCCTAAAGTCCATGTGTTGTAAATTTAATCTTTAAATTCATGTTTTAATGGATTCATGTTTATTCATGTTTCATTCATGATATGGATGACCAAAAGGAGGCAAACTAAAACCGCTGAGCAAGGCTTTATTGATATATGCTTCTGAGTGAGACCCCCCCAGTCTAACAGAGTGGGTCCGGGAGAATCGCATGCAGGCTCAGTGGGATAGAAATTTTATCGGCTTAGGGAAGGAAGAGGAGGGCTTGGAGAAAGAAAAGGTGGTGTTTGGAGTCCTGTGTCCCCTTGGAGTTGATCAGGGGATCCTGCTGAGATTCGTGTCCTTCCAAGATTGGTCAAGAGTGATCCGCTGATTGATAAGTGGTTAGGAGATGCTTGTGTGTTAGTGTCTGATTGGTTGTTCTTTTGCGCATGCGGGCTGCTTAATGCTTTGGCTGCTTTAAGCCAACCTAACAATAGCAATTTAAAAATCTTTAAAAAATAGGATCTGGTGGTGATTTCTGTCAAAGGAAAACCAGAACCACACAGTAACATGATAAAAATGTCCTACTTAGAAACAAGTATGGCAAAAAGGGAAAAGAGATCTCGGCATAGAACTGAGCTGAACTCTGAAAGCAACAAAGGAAACAGGAGTTTATGGCCAAAGAACATAACGGGGTGGTAACTGGATGGAAAATTACCAAAAGGAAACCTGAGGGGTCAGGAAGATTCTGGCTAAGATGACCTAACAGGATTTCTGCTAAAGACTGGCCAGGATAATCAGACCTTAGCAAGTAGATGGGAAGAGATAAGGGACTAGGTCATATATCAAAGGTGCTAGGTTATGGCTAATCTGATTTAGCAGAATTTTTTGCCAGAATTAAGTGTTAGGTTAGTGAGGCAAATGCAGAACATGGCTGCCTCTGCTGAGGCAGGCTGAAGTGGTAAGCAGCATGCATGTGCAAAATGCACCAACATGGCCGCTGCAGGCCGCATGTGCAGAGCCGAAGCAGCAAATAGCACACATGCGCCGAACGCACCAACATGGCCTCCGCAATCCGCATGCACAGAGGGACAGGGAACACTCAGCATGGGTGCCGCCATACTTTCCGGTTCATCCCCTAAGGACTCTTCTCAGCAGGATCCCCTGACCAATCTCAGAGGACACCGGACTCTAGATCACCTCCTCTTCCTACCTCAGGCCCTTCCCTTCCTGTCTTAAGTCTTCCTTTTCTGGGCGGGACCTTTTAAATTTTCTGTGCCACAAGGCTCGGGTGCCATACCTCCTGCTCAAGCCTGGTGATGGGGGGAGGGGGTTTATTCCGGGGGCGTACTTTCCAAAATAAAGCCTATCCAGCGATTCTACTTTACTTGCTTCTGGTCATCTGGCTTTACATTAAGCTCTTGGAGCACACACCCAAAGACAGGTTAGAGTCTGACTAAAGTTGGGTCAAAAAGAGAATTTGTCACCATTCCCTCATCATTTGCCTCTTTGTGGATAAAAATCATAGTCTCTTCAAGTAATATTTTAATTATTATTTCCCTTGCACATCCCTGGGATATGTCATACTTTTATTTCTCTATCTGAGGACATTGATGGGATAAAATAAACTAGAAAGATCTACTGTCTACCTATTTTATCCAAGGCAAAACCTGTGAATGAAGAAGAATTCTACATGAGTACAACTACATCTACTATGAAAAAGGAGAAAAAGGAGGAATAAAAATTAAAAAAATATAGTTACCACTTATGTGTAAAACTCCTTCAAATACTTTAATAATTGTAATCTAAGATTCATTTTGAAACTCAGTCTCCAATGCCATAGTACAAAGAGGGTGGAACCATTAGGGCATGATAGTTTATGAAGGTTCTTTCCTTATGGATGGGATTAAGGGTCCTATAAAAGAGGCTTTCCACAGCATTCAGCAATTTTGCTCCTCATTTTTGGCCATTTACCAACAATAGAGTTCATCCCTTCTTCTATGGGAAGATGAAGTCAGTATACTGAAGAAACGCCATCCTGAAAGCAGAGAGAAGCCTCAACAGACACTGAATCTCCTGGCACCTTGACTGATCTTGGACTTCCAGCCCCTGAGCTGTGAGAAATACATTTCTAGCATTTCTTAATGGTGTGGTCTTGGTTGTTTTGTTATGGGAGCACAGATGTACTAAGACACTTTAATCCTCACAATAATTCTATGAGATAAATACTTTTACTGAATTTTTAGATAAGTTAATTCAGGTAGAAGGAAGTTAAACAATAGCTCAAGGTCACAAAGCCAATAGGGAAAGGAGACAGAATTTAAACTCGGATGGTTGACGTTAAACCACAAATTCTTTGTTTCTTGCTTTGAACTCCTTTTGTTTTCTAAATCTCATTTCATTGAAGTTTTTTCATTGAAACCTTGCTCTTTGAAAGTCTTACATATGTAAATTTCCTTCCTTTTCTTCCTTTACTGTGAATCTGAGCCCTGCCTTTCAGATGGAGTCTGCTCCCCTAAATAAGAAGAATATGCAAGATTTAGAGATTATTTAGATGTAAATATTAACAGACCACAGAGAAGTAGATTCTCTCCATATTCAGAATTAGTCATGCCATCCCTGCCTTCTTCCCAAGATGTACAAGGTTGACATCGTGTACCATTTTTGGTTGGGGTTGTGTCAGAGAGACCCTAAAATAATGCTGAGTCACTGATATAAATTTAAAGTGTCTCTAAAATAATCATGGAGAATTATTTTCAAATTTCTAGGGGTGATATGCTATTTACTTCAAAACAATCTCATTTCCATTTCAGTACTATTCAGATTATTAGAAAATTTTCATTCATCCAGTAATCTCATTTGCGGTCTCTGGAGTGATTTAGACTAAGCCTGTAACAGTGGTCTACTTTATGCTTTCAGTAGAGCCCTGGCTGCTCTGCCACTGTAACTTACTTTTAAAATGGACATGTTTACGTTCTCTTCCTCTGTTCCCACTCTTCCCTAACCCCCCACTCCCAATCTCAGTGAAAACAGGATTACCTTTCTGCTCCATTTTAGGCAGATTTATCTGTCCTAAAGTACACCGCACCATAGGAAGGAAGTAATCCAGACTTTAGGGATGGTACCAGAAGATCTCAGAAATGACTATCTCCCAAATTAACAAGTGAATTACAACTCCAACAGAGAACACGTGGAATGTAGCCTTTGAATCACCTCTATAAAAGCCCCCTATTCCTGCTGATGGGCAAAATCACAGCCTCTGGGACAGGAGTCCCCTGTGTTTCTCCTTTGCTAGCAAAGCAATAAACCTTCTTTTTCCTTTTTCTCAAAACTGTTTCCTTGTTATTAGATTGAAATTGAGGACAAAGACTGAGCTTTCAGCAACAAGCCTACTTTTCATTATCTCATTAACTAATAAAAATAATCTTAAGAACAAGCACTAATGTACACTAGTAAATCCTACTAAGTCCTGTACTTTTTTCTAAGCTGTGTGTGTTAACACATTATGTCTTCATATATGCCTTCTTGAGATGGGTGTTGATATTCTAAAATTCATTTTACAGATAGGGAAACATAAAAGTAAAGAAGTAAATTACTAAGTATAGGTGCAGGACTGGGATTTGAACCTTAATCGCTTGGCTCTTCTACTTAACTAGTGTACTTAACCAGTATGCTATAACCACAAGTTAATCTGTCACTACAGCTTCTCTTACCAGTTTGAACACTCACTTTTACAAATCGATTCTCATGGCTTTAGTTTACAGCCCATCCATTAATTCAATCCATAATGTAGGAAATGTTTTTTGTCAACCATGCTACCATGCTGGGTTGACTTCGCCAGATGGGCTGTAATCGGTGGTACTTATCCAAATCGAACCAGGTTCTCCAGGCCTGTAATGGAGATGAATGATCTTCTGGCTCACATCTGTGCATGTGATTATATGATAAATGCAGTGATGAAGATGACGTCACCTAATATGGCATTTCATCTCATTTGCTTTCCTGCCAAACAACATGTCACTCATGATGCTGTTATCCAGAGCTTCTGTTTTAGGTTACTAATTCAGCATTCTAAATGTATGGAACAAGAAATACACCTGAGGTTTGCCAGGATAGCACCTGTCCGTTAAATATCATTTGTGCATTTACTTAACATGTAATTGCTGTGCATCTGGTTCTGTTAATTTTGTGAGTCACCCAGTCCTTTAAGAATTCCATTCTGAAGGTGCTTGTTTTATTATTTATGCCACAACAGTCATCTGTGTAAAATGACTACATAAATTTTTACAAATAGCCTAGTAAAATCCAGGGTCATGTATCACTCATTCATCTAATTCACTAATGAGGAAGTAAAATTTTTAAAAATTTACACTTTATGTTTTATTATGCCTTTCAGGGTTCATCTGTTTCTTTTAGATGCTTACAATTCCCAGTGTATAGAATTTTATAATTTTGGCAAATAGCAATGCTAGGTTTGATTGAATACAATTGCTGCAAATTAGTTGTCTGATGGGGTTCAGTACCTGTTGCCCCAAAATGTGGCATGTTGGTGTTTGAAGAAACAGCAGAAGCAGGAATGTTACTCTGAACTTCTCCAATTTTCTCCTCTGAAACAGGCCAGAAAAGGCCTCTGACCCTCTTTTAATGTGGGTCATAAGACTCTTTTTTCCAAAGAAGCCCTTCCTGTACCAGAAATGAAAAAATGAAAATGCAGAGGTGCTGAGATGAGTCTGAACTCACAGTCCTTGCTAAGCTCTTGCTAGTCTATTACCATTAGATCAGACCCCCTTTTGTCAAATCATACTTCTACACAGCTGTCCACTCTTCATACAATAATACAATACTACACAGTTATTTCTTTTTGTTTGGGTCTTCATTTCTGAAGACATGCAGATCTTATACAAAATACCCTTGCGTGCTTTTCTCCTATTAGTCTCCTATTAGTCTTTCTTGGGTCTTCATTTCTGAAGTCATGCAGATCTTATACAAAATACCCTTGCGTGCTTTTCTCCTATTAGTCTTTCTTGGGTTACAGGTATCTCAGCCATATTCCTTGCAGTGGCAAGAGAAAGATAGTGCTTTTTCTCCCCTACACGTCCATGGCAAACTATGTCCATTAGGTGTGGTTTGTTCGGTTTGCATAGTATTATCTGTCTATTGTTTAAAAAATGAATACAAACTTAGTGGCTTACAACCACACACAATTCTTATCTCAGTTTCTATAGGGCAAGAGTCTGGGCATGGCTTTGCTGGGTCTTCTGCTTAGGGTATAATGAGGCTGTAGTATGAGGGCTGTTGGGCTGCATTCTCACCTGGAGGCTCAACTGAGAAAGAGCAGGCTTCTAAAAATCACTCAAATTGTTGATGAATTCATGTCCTTGTGCTTTCAGGACTGAGGTCCTTGGTTTCTTGCTGTAAATCTGTGGGAGACTGTCTACAACTCCCAGACATCACCCTCAACTCTGAGAGGTACTGCAGTCCTTGGAGGACACCTGCAGTTCCTTGGGCCTTCCCAATAAGGAAAGTCTCTAGAGCATGTTTACTAACAGTGCAGAATATTATGCAATGTAATAGAGTCATCCCATCATCTCACCCAGCTTTCCTTGTTAGAAGCCACAGGTTCTGTTCACACCCAGGAGTAGGGACTGGACAGGTTTTAACACCAGGGGTGTTAAAAGGGGTGCCTTTGACCCTATCTTGTCACATGTTTAAGCAATTAAGGTCATAGCTACCATTTAAATGTAAGGAAATTTCATATTAAAAATGTATGTGCTGCCCTAAGAAGACTGCTATTAGTTATACTTTTTCATAGCAAATATTTGTATGAGTTGAGAAAGAGTGACTCCCTTTGGAAAGGTCTATTTGTTCTTATTTCTTCACAGCAATTTCTTTCCTTATTATTTGTTGCCATTTATCAATATGTATGCATTTTTCCTGTCTCTTGGTGCTTCAGTTATGTGTGCTACCTGGTTGGCCTCTTGGCATTTGAATCTTTATAACTAAAGGCCTAAAGATATGATGTTACTTCTTTGCTTTCCCTAGGGATGCATGCTCACTGTGCCCTCAGTGCTTGTAGAATTCTGGCCATCCTTTGTGGCAATGATTGTAGGGAAGGTTGTGATTTTTTCTTTTTTTTTTTTTTTCTTTTTGTAGCTGAAAAGCAAGGTCTAATTATGAATGGGCCTTGTATTTGCCAGTTATTGTTCTTACGCTGGCATTTCCAGACCCAGGCTGCTGGTTTTTATTGCCAACTAATATTGTTTTGGATGGGGCCAACTTCTAAGGCACATAATCTTGTTATTAGAGGATTGACTTCTAAGAAACTCCTTGAAATCTCTAACTTGTTTGTATAGGTCTCAGTATACATATTCATTTTAGTCAAATGTAACTGGATATTATAGCTTCATTGTCATAAAAATGTCAGTTAACCTCTCAAAGTTGTCAGTATCTCAATATTTGAAGAATATTCTGCTTGTTTTTTAAATTGATTTTCGCTCAAGCTTATGTTAAACTTAGTTGACCTTAAATAACAAGGCATATAATCTGATGTCATCTAGAACGTAGAAATCAGAGAGTGCTACCTTAGGGAGAAAACGTTATTCAATGTCCAGATTATAGTTTCACTTTATTTATTGTCTCTAGCTAGCAAAGTTCTTTTAGGCAGCAAGAAGGTGGCATTTTAGAGAGCAGCGAATCATTCTGGTACCCTGCAAACAACAGCCCTTTATAGTGGCAACTATATAAAGATTCAAATATCTACTTATTCTGGAAGCTGGTTAACTTTCATACTAGCAAAATGGAGGTTGCCTTTCAGCTCAGTCTTTGAAGATGAAATGAGATGTTCATGATTGCTTCAAAGTAGATGTTAAGAGACTCCAGGGGCCTTTGTCCATAGAGAGTGCTCTGACTTGTAACTAGCAGCTTCAGAGAGCCAAAAATCATAAACCTGGCTCGGTTTCCCATTAGTGATGCTCTCGCTGGCTCCATCTTCTCTAATTTGTCTTTGAGCAGATGGTACCTCAGTTGTTCAATCAATAGCCATAAGCATAACTACTGAGCGACTCCAGGGTTGTGTAGTCACTAATGGTAACTATAAAGGCTGTCGCATGGGGATGCTTAGCCAACCAACACTGTGCACAGTGGTGAATCCTGTGATGCCTGCTCTTCTAAGTTCTTTACATACTTAGAAAGGTTATAGAACTTGGACAAGGTCACAAAGGCAGAGAATATTTGAGCTAGGATATGAACTCAGGCAGTCTGACATACACTCAGATGATTAGATTGTGAGAACTGTAACCTAGTCAGTCCATCCTAGTTTAAATGGACTGAATGGGTATTAACTGTGAGCAGTTGAAATGTGACAGGAGGAGAAGGGTCACTGGGGTGTGCCCAGGAATGGTCCTTACCCCTCCTCCCTCTCTCTGCTTCCTGGTTGCAATTAGGGGAGCTGCTGCCCTCTACCATGCCCTTCTGCTATGATGTGCTGCTTTACTTTGTTCTAAGAGAAATGGACTCAGTCTACCATGGACTTAGAAACTGTGAGCCAAAATAAATTTTTCTTCCTCTAAATTGTTCTTGTTGGTTACTTAGGTGACAGTGACGTGAAGCTGACTAATACAGCTACAGAATATAGATACACTTATTTACCAGACATGGCACTAAGTGTTTTATATGTAGTACTCACTGACTATCAGAGGTACCTTGTGAAATAAGATATATTATTATTATCATCTCCTTTTACAAATGAAGACACTGAAACACAGAGAGGTGATATAACTTGTTGAGAGTCCCACAGCTAGAAGTGGGTTCAAACCCAGCATCTGAACTGTTAGCCAATATACCACAGATCATTCAGTGTGTATTGGAATTTATTCATCATGTCACCTTACTTTGCATTGAGTAAAAAAGAAAATCAATAAATAGAGAAAACCAAATACCAACATTTCAGAGAATCTCCTTTCTTCTAGAATGGAGGTACAGACCTCCTGTGCCAGGGAATCTATTGTTCTGCTGCACTAGTCTGGTTTGTCTCCATGACCTCCAGTTGAAAACTTTATGTCAATAGTGTTAATAAGACTTGATGCTAAACAGCACAACAAAGGCACAGTCCACAAAGTAGAAAATAAGCTGATGATGGTGCTCAGAGCTTGGTAAAGCATCAGAAGCCTATACCTAACTCACTTCATTCACTTTCTTTGTCACTAATTTTGGTATTTGGAAAAGAAGTTCTGCTTAGCATGTAAACCAAGCTAGGACATGGTTTCAGGAATGTCAAGTTGTTCACAAATGCCAATATTGCTTACCTCCTGTAAGATGAAGAGTACACATGGGCCTGGTTCACAGCAATGGCCAGGAGCCCCATGCTTCTCTTGCCCCTCTCCCTTCCAACATCCTTAGAGGAACATCTTATCCTCCTATGCTGAGTCTGACTAATAAGTTACCTGTGAAGTCTTCCTTTTTCTTTAATGGTCAATGAAGCTTCTGTTGAGGACTGAATATATTAATGAATAAAATAGGCATGTTAATATGTTAAGGAAAACAAATAGATGACTTATCATCTTATTTGATATCAGAATTTTTTTTTATCTTTTGGATATTGCTAGGGTCTAAATGTTTGTGCCCTTGCCCCTGTCACTTAAATCTATATGTTCCAACCTAAATCAACCCCAACGTGATGATATTATGACACCTAAGGGAAGTGGCTGGGTTATGAAGGCTCTTCCCTTGTGAATGGAATTAATGTTCTTATAAAAGAGACCTGAGAGAACTTGTCATTCCCTTCAGCCATGTGGAAAAATCTCTCACTAGACACTGAAGCTGTTGATGTTTTGACCTTGGAATCTCTAGCCGTTAAAATTATGAACAATAAATTTCTGTTCTTAATAAATTACATAGTCTGGATATTTTGTTATAGCAGCTCTACACAGACTAAGACAAACATTTAACACATTTTCTTTTCCACAGCCTCTAAGATAATGCATATTTATTAAGCACCATCCAAGTTGACTCCTGTTATGGCTTTTATATGAGATGTCCCCCACATTTGAGATAATGCAAAAAAGTTTAGAGGTAATGAGAATCTTAACCTACTCAGTACATTGATCCACTTGAATGGATTAACTAGTTGGTAACTGTAGACAGGTAGGATGTGGTTGGAGGAGGTGTGCTACTAGAGGTGTGCCTTTGGGGCTTACATCTTTGTTCTTATTGAATGGAGTTCTCTTTCTGCTTCTTGGTGCCATGTCCTGAGCTTCTTTTCTCCACCACACTCTTCTACCATTATGTTCTGCCTCACTTCAGGCACAGAGCAATGGAATTGGCAATCTATGGACTGAGACCTCTCAAATTGTGAGTACCAATAAACTTTGCTCCTCTAAAAGTGTTCCTTTCAGGTCTTTTAGTCACAGTAGTGAAAAAGCTGACTAAAACAACCCTTGAAAAGCTAGTACATTGGAAAAAAATAAAGATGACTTGTATCGAACTCTTGCTTTCAAACACTTAAGTGTTCAGATGGAGTGAAATACATTCTCAAAAAATAATAACTTAGATCTTGAGCCGGGCGCAGTGGCTCAAGCCTGTAATTCCAGCACTTAGGGAGGCTGAGACAGGAGAATTGTGAGTTCAAAGCCAGCCTCAGCAAAGGCAAGGCACTAAGCAACTCAGTGAGACCCTGTCTCTACATAAAACACAAAATAGGGCTGGGGATGTGGCTCAGTGGTCGAGTGCCCCTGCGTTCAATCCCCAGTACCAAAATAATAATAATAATAATAATAACTTAGATCTTGAAGGTGCATAAAACAGAACTCACAGGAGTGAGGGTAGGCAAAAGAGGAAGCTGAGTGCTATTGCTTGTGTCTTGAATGTCCTCCTAAAGCCCATAGATTGAAAGTTTGGTTGCTATCTTCTTGCAGTCTTAAGGAGTGGTGAATCTTTAAGAGGTAGGGTCTAATGTGATGAAGTAAGGTTATTGGGGTGTACCTTTGATGTGAGAAAGTTATGTCATTGGGCTGTGCCTTTGACAAGGATAATGGGACTCTTTCCCCTTTGTCTTCCTCTCTTTACTTCCCTACTGCCATGTGATGAGCAGCTGCTCTATACCACATGCTCCTGCCATCATAGTCTGGCTCAGCACAGATCCAAAAGCAATGGGGCCATGGACTGAAACCCCTAAAACTATGAGCCAGAATAAACCTTTCCTATTTTGTAGTTGCTCATCTTGGAAAGTTAGAACACTGAGGTCGTTGTGGGGTAACTGAGGCCTCACGGTCACTGAAGGGGTTAGGAAAGGTGTTCTTTGACACTGTTCTGAAAGGAGCCATTCATTCAACCATTCATTCATTCACCAGGTATTTTCTGAACACATCTTGGCCACATTCTTCATGACCAAAATAGACTTGACTATGAAGCTCATATTTTAGTGAAATGACTTACAATCCATATTGATAAATGTCAAGTGCCTGAGATATGTGGAGGGTATCATGAAGAAGCCAAACTTCACCAGTTTGACTCACATAAGGTCATATGGAATGGTCTGTGTTTGTATCTTTTTAGAGTCTAGGAACAAATGTTGAAGTCCATGATTTCTATTGACATAGTTATACACACTTTTCAATGTTATAAAGCCATAGTTTTAACTATTGAACACATTTGCAAAGTAGAGTCATTTGAAAAACTGGTAAGAAATCATATTTACTTCATTGTGTCTAGTTTGCCAGAGGTTTTGTCTGCTGAGATCCTCACAACAATCCTGTGAGGTCTCATTATACTCACTTTACAAGTGAAGGAATGAAAGTTGGAGTTAGCTTTGACTGAACCAAAGCACAGTATCGCTATTTCCTAGTTCTAAGTCAAGGCTGCACACAAACTGTACTATCTCTCAGCATCTGGAGCAAAGCCATCTTTCCATGCAGACAAGATTGATGGCCTTGCTGCTTGGTGTGATCAGGGGGATGGAGGGAGAAATAAGGCCACCCACAATAGAGCCTTGACCAGGGTCAGTGCAGAAGTCTTGTCATCCTTGATTAATTATCATGGACTTTTGACTTCCACTAAAAAGGAAACCATTCATGAACCATGGTAATGTGTCCATCTTTCAGTCTTTCAGTGTGTAACTAAGTGCTTACTTGTTTTGGATAACATCTCTTTGAGGGGAGGAGAGAGGGATAGAAGGCATAGAGAACTCTCTGGTGGGAACAGCTGTGGGTGTGTTGAATAAACTTGGCTCACAACATCAGCTCCTTGCCTCAGGCAAGGCTGACTAGAGGTTTTCTCCCTTACAAATTCCTGCAGGAGACCCTGTGGTACCTTAAAAACATACAGTATTTGAAAGCTTGTCTACCTTTTTTTCTTTTTTAGCAGTGCTACTGAGATTACGTATTTGGTGCCTTCTAATTACATTTTTACTCTAATTTTGATTTCTCTTTTCTAAAACATTCAATCTTTCTAATATGATTCTTCATTCTTGCTTTCTAGTGTGGGTTTATTTTTCCCCAAATATTCATAAGACATTGGCTTTTAATGACAGCAACCAGTTGCAATTTTAAAGCATCTTCACTTAATTACATTATCTTTTTCATCTCAGTGAGAATCAGTGTGATGGTATGTCAAAGGAATGTTTTTAGGAGAAAAACACAAGCCAAAATGAAAGATATCACTGATTTTTGAAGCCACTGTTGGGTGATATGAGGTAGTTCAGAGTAGGTAAAGAAACAGTTTTGTTAGCTGGAGTGCCATGTTCCTGAGAGGGAAGTTGTATTTCAATGGTAACAGTGGCCATAAGCCACAAAGAAATAGAAACCCCAGGAGCCAGGAGGCTGGGCCAGTGCACTGTTGTGCAGGCATCTAAGAGCCTGCTTGGGATCATCTTAAACACTAAACACAGCACCAAATTCAACTTTGTAGTTGAGTATTCCTTGGCAGAGCAAGGGCAAGTAATAATAAGATAGATTTAGTGCTATCTGTCTATGATTAGAGACTGATTAGAGTGGAATTAAAGGAGCCTCCTCTCAAGTCAGATCCATCAGGAAAATATCAGGTGATTATAGCAACCAGCAGTATGACATAAGACCAATTAATGGCAAATTTAAGAGGACAGAGCTTTTAATATTATTCTCAGTTTACTAAACACTTTATATACATGATCTTATTAGATCTCCCTAAATATTCTAGAGGTATATATTATTATTGCCCAATTCACAGATGAGGAAACTGGGGCATGGAGAGGCTAGATAAGTCAGTAGAGTTACTCAGCATATAG
This sequence comes from Geosciurus inauris, assembly GCA_004024805.1. NCBI lineage: Eukaryota > Metazoa > Chordata > Mammalia > Rodentia > Sciuridae > Geosciurus > Geosciurus inauris. Next base: position 28,323 of record PVHX01000693.1, read on the forward strand.
ACAGAAATGAGACTCCCAACCAGATTTTGTCTGACTTGTCTGATGCAGTCAATCCAAAATTGCACTGAGGTGTGTTTAGTCAATCTTTCATTCTGATAAGGCTAATGATCATTCTCTTCTCAAAGTTCTTTTGGTTCTCCAATTTTTGATCAAATTCATGACTGAAATTCCTGCTGGTGAATGGACTGTCATTGGATGTGGCCACCTGACTAGGTGAGGTCATGGATTTTCCATGGATCTGATGGGGGTTGTTTGTAGGCCTGAGCGTTGAGTGGATGCAAATCCATAGTGAGGATGACACAGCTCTGAGTACTCACCAACCTGCTATGGATAATGCAGAGCAATGGAGAAATAACACTTGGTGTTTAGGTCACTGAAATTGTGGGGTCGTCTTTGCCATGCTGTAAATCTAGCCAATTATGATGGATTCATAAAAGACCCTCATAATGTGTTAACTAATCACCCAAAGTCTAACATATGTGGCATTGTTTCATTGGTTTTAGGGCTGAGGGTGGATGATGAGGGAGACCCAGGAAGTCTGAGGGCTCAGTGACCTATATATGCATTTATGTAACATTCAGTTTTGATGCAAAATAATGTGGACAGATCAGGTGCTACACACCTCACAGCCAGGAAAGAGACTGCAAAACAGATTGTCAGTAGTGCACGTTACTTGGTATTGACTGCTTCTGACAGGGCATCAAAAGAAAAAAAGACACATACTAGGTGAATACACTTACATGAAATACCTAGAGTAGTCAAATTCACAAGTAGCAGAAAGGTGGTTGCCAGGTCCTGGGGGAAAGAGGAATAGGATTTTGTGTTTAATGGGCACAGAGTTTACATTTGGGAAGACGAAAAATCTTTGATGATGGTGGTGGTAATAGCTGCACAACAATGAGAGTGTACTTATAACCACTGTACTATACACTTAAAAAATGGTTTTGCTGGCACATCTATAATCCCAGCTACTTGGCAGTCTGAAGCAGGAAGATTACAAGTTCAAGGTTAACCTGGGAAACTTAGCCAGACTCTGTCTCAAAATAACATAAAACAGGATAGATATGTAGCTCAGTGGTAAAGTGCTTGCCCAGCATGTGTGAAGCCCTGAATTCAATCAAAGTATTGAAAAAAAAGATTTTGATGATAAATTTGATTGTATTTCAATATAATAAAAACATTGAGAGCAGGAAAAGAAACATAGATAGCTTCTCTTCTCTTTCTCTGCTCTACCATGCGAGGACATAGTAGCAAGTAGGTGGATATCTGCAAACTAGGAAGTGAACCCTCTCAGAGGTCAGATTTGCCAACACCTTGATCTTGGACTTTCAGTCTCCAGAAGTGTGAAAAATAAATATTTATTTGTTTATTGGAGAGAGAGAGAGACAGAAAGAGAGAGAGAGAGAGAGAGAAGGAGGAGGGAGAGGAGGAGGAAGAGGAGGAGAAGGAGAAGGACAAATGGAAGGAAGGAGGAAAAAAAAGAGAAAAGGCTTAGACTGTCATCATGCCACAAAAGTGAAAAGTATGGACATAAAAACAAAAACAAGTGGTTGTTTGCAAGTAGAAATATAAGGCACTAAATGGAGTCCAAAATTTAGTAACCAAAAGGTAGGAAAATCAATTACTTATCAAATTTAAACTCTACAGGATAGTATTCAGAGATGTTTTGATCAATGCAGGTGGGTTAAAATAGACTGGTGTTAAACACCTCATCAAGAGTGTGGCTATTGCACTTGTTGCATCTGGTAAACCCACCCAATTTATTTAATGGCTCAGATAAAGAACTATGGCTGTGGTCCTTCCAGTGGAGTTGGATAGTTCAAAGGATCTGCACTGAAGTCGTGAGAGGAAAGGAAGTCTAAGATACTCAAGTTGTAGGGAAGAGGAAGCAAAGAAACAACACAATTAACCAGTATATCTAGAAAGAGAGATATGACCTTCCTATGAGCACATGCTCCTAATGGACATGCAACGTTTCTGTGACTATCCACAACTTAAATGACCCATGCAACTTCTCCAAGCAGGAAATGGACTAAGAAAGCTTCTCGTCTCCCATAAAGGAATGCTCTTTGGTGCCCACTGCGAAGCACTAAGGAAGATAATGGGAAAAAAACAAAGGACTTTGGAGCAATGAACTGGGGACCCCTCTGTCAGAGACTAGTAGGGACCCTTCCTAGGGTTAGCAACCCTCAAGCTGCATTGACATGGAGCAGTTACTGTCATCTTCTAGGGTTCAGTGTTGTTGTGACCTAGTGTTGGAGAGACAAAGAGGTGACTAGTCTTCTTAGTACAGAAGAACTGCACCTGGGACTTAGTGGGACTGTTCAACACTGCACAGAATTGCTGGAACTTGAAACTTTGAATAAACAACTGTGAGTTGCCTCCTCTGGTAAACAGGATGAGTTTGTTTTCCCTTCAGGAAGGAGGATAAACCAAACTCTGTAAGTAGAGTGCCCTTTATAAAATATTGTTAGCTCTCCTACTTCCTAGTACATAGTATAATTATATTTCCTAGATTCATTTAGTTGGGTGGGGCTGGAGGGTCAGTTTAGATGAAGAACGATGTTACTTGCACATTTAATTGTCATTTGGAGACCCTTCAGAGTTCACTATTCCTCTGCCCTGGAAAGTAACGTACAAGCTAGGTACCAGCAGCCTGAGCCTCAAAAGAAGAAGCAGAAGAGCCTCAGATAGCCCTGGCAGGTGAACTGAGCATCAACAGAGGATGACCTGGGTTGTCAGAGGCCACTGGGTATACAGCAATGTCGGCCCCTTGCCAGCAACCCTGGATCAAAGCTTGTTTCTGAATATTGGGTCTCATTGGAAGTTATTTCTCTTTGTTGGCAGAAACTAGTTTCTTCTCTGAAATCTAATCTAGTGGAATCACACAGTATTTACTTATATGTTTTTGAGTGGCTATTTCACATAATATAATGTCTTCAAGGTTCAACCATGTTGTATCCAGTACTGGAATTTGTTTCTTTTTTAAGTTCGAATACCATTCCATTGCACAAATTTGCCACATTTCCTTTATCCATTCAACTGTTGATGGACACTTCTGTGGCTTCCACTTTAGGCGACTATGAATAAGGCTGCTAATGAGCTCATGGTCACAATATCTGTCAAGATGCCTGCTTTCAATTTTTGGGGGTAGAATTGAGGGATCATATAATAATTTTATTTATTTATTTTTTTTGAGAAAACTCATATTGTTTTCCTTAGCAGTTTTGGCATTTTATACTGGTATCAGCAGTTTCTCCACGTTCTTGCCAATATTTGTTATTTTCTCTTTTTTTCCCCCATTAATATTCGTCGTAATGGGTATGAAGTGGTCTCTCAATGTGCTTTGATTTGTATTTCACTAATAATTAGTGGACATTGAGAAATCTGATAGAAATTGCATTAAATCTGTAGATCACTTTGGGGAATATTGACATCTTAACAGTAATGGGTCTTTCAGTCCATGAAATGGAAATGGCGATGTGCTTCCATTTATAGGTAACTACTTTATTTTTTCAGTTATATTGGGTAGTTTTCAGTGTCCACGTCTCAATGTCAGTTTATTTCTAAGTGTTTTATTTTTTTTGGTGTTATCATAAATAGAATTGTTTGTTTGATTTCCTTTTTTGGCTTATTCACTGTTACTGTTTAGAAACACAACTGGTTTTGGGGAGTTGATTTTGCATCCTACAACTTTCTTTTCTGAATTTGTTTATTAGTTTTAATAGGATTTTTTGTGGTAGAATCTTTAGACTTTTACTTTCGAAATCATGTTATGTATGAAATGAGGTAATCTTACTCCTGTGTTTCAGTCTCTATGCCTTTTTTGTTCCTTTAATTTGTTTGTGGTACTGAGTATGGAACCTAGGACCTTATAAGTACTAGGGAAATGCTCTATCAATGACCTACATCCCCAGATCTTTTTATTTTTTATTTTGAGTTTAGGTCTCATGTTGACAGGCTTGCCTCACACTTGTGATCCTCTGCCTCAGCAACTAGGACTATAGGTATGTGCCACATGCTTCACTTGTATGCCTTTAAATTTTTTCTCTTTCCTAGTTGCTCTTTCTAGACATTTCAATACTACATTGAATAGAAGTGGTGAAGTGAGTACCCTTGTCTTCTTACTGATTTTAGTGGAAATGCTTTCAGTCATTCACTATTATGATATTAGCTGTGGAATTTTCATTGATGGCCTTTATTATGTTGTGTTAATTACCTTCTGTTACTAGTTTGTAAGTGTTTTTTTGACGAAGAGTGTCGACTTTTTCAAATGCTTTTTCTGCGTCAATTGAGATGATCATGTGGGTCCCCCCTTCATTCTGTTAATGTAGTATTGAACACTCCTTACTTTCTTGGAATAAATCCCACTTGGTTATGGTCTGTGATCCTTCTCATGTGTTGCTTAAGCGTTTGATACCATTTTATTCAGGATTTTTGTATCAATATTCATATAACATCTTAGTCTGTAGTTTTCTTGTGGTGTGTCTTTATCTGATTTTTGGTATCAAGATAATCCTGGCCTCATATAAGTTTGGAAGTGTTCCCTCCTTTTCAGTATTTTGAAGATTCTGAGGAGGATTGTTGTTAATTCTTCTTTAAGACGTTTGGTAGAATTATCCAGGGTAGTGCCTTGTCCTGGGCTTTGGTTTGGAAGTTTTTGATTAGTGATTTAATCTCCTTAGTTAGTTAATATAGGTCTTTTCAGATATTCTATTTCTTCTTATTTCAGCTTCAAAAGGTGTACCATTCACAGCCCAGCTGTGCTAGGGCAATGGGATAGGTTGCCAAGAGACCAAAAACAAAACAAAAGAAAGCTACCTGGAGACAGGTGTGAAGCATACAATTTATTGAAAAGTGCTTACAGGGATGGTCCAGTATAGACAAGCTGGACAGGTTAGCACCTCCACCCCTCACGGTACTTTCCAGCCCTTTAAGCACTACTCCAGGAAATAGTATCTCCATTCCTCATGATGCCTTGTCAGGTGGTAACCTGATGAATGTGGGGCATTTGTCCTCTCCTCATTGCCCTCAATTCTGTACCAGTTATGTCAAGGAGAGGGTCTTATAAGCTAGGCTACAGAAACAGTGATATCACCAGCTTTGCTTTCTTTGTTTCACTGCACAAGTAGCATCCCAAGGCATTGGCCTGTAAGCAAGAAAGCAGGTTTCTACAGATAACATAGATATTCCCTAGATAATGTGCTTTACTTCCCAGAATGCACGAGAGAAAGCCAGTGTCTTTCAAAATAATATTTATTTGGACATTTTGGCCCAAGCCTCCTCTTATTATTTCCTTAGCTTGGCTAGGTTCTCGGGAATGGGGAGGGGACACTTCAGGGACATAGTGTTTTACTGTCCTCCTTTTCAACAAGGATGACAAAAAAGGTTGTGTATTTCTAAGAAGACTTTCATTTCATCTTGGTTATCCAAAGGGCTGTTGTGAAATTTTTCACAAGACTTTCTTATACCTTCTCAGTAAAATAGGTTGTAATATCTCTTTTTCCATTTATAGTTTTAGTTATGTGCATTTTTCTTAATTTAGTTAAGAGTTTATCAATTTTGTTATTCTTTTTGAAGAAATAACTCTTGGTTTATTTGATTTGATTTTCTGTATATCTCTGTTCTTGTCATTTTTGACTCCCTCCCTTTGCTAGCTTTGGGTCTAGTTTGTTTTTCTTTTTCTACTTTTTCTACTTGAAGTCTGGACTCAGGTTTTTGATTGAGATCATCATTCTTTTTAATGTAAGCATTTACAACTCTAAATTTCCTTCTCAGCATTGTTTCTCTATGTTCTTTTTTTTTCTTTTAAAATTTTTTTTCATATATTTTTTTTGGTGGGTTTTTTTTTCTTGTCTTTTTTGGAACTGGGGGTCGTACCCAGGGCTTGGCGAATGCAAGACGGAAGCTTGGCCACTGAGCTACATCCCAGCAGTTAAAATTATTTGTTCTAATTTTTTATACATGACAGCAGAATGCATTTTGATTCATAATACACAAATGGAGCACAATTTTTCATCTTTCTGGTTGTACACAAAGTAGAGTCACACCATTCCTGTCTCCATACATATACCCAGGTTAATGGTGTCCATCTCCTTTCACCATCTGTCCTACCCCCATACCCCCTCCTTTCCCATCCCTCCTCTTTGCCTATTCAAATTTCCTCCATTCCTCCCATGCTCCCAGCCCATTATGGATCAGCATCCATTTATGGCCAAAGAAAACATTTGGCCTTTGTTTGTTTGGGATTAGCTTACTTTACTTAGCATGATATTCTTCAACTCCATTTACCTGCAAATGCCATGATTTTATTCCCATTTAATGCTGAGTAATATTCCTTGTGTATATATGCCACAGTTTCTTTATCCATTTCTCTATTGAAGGGCTTCTAGGTTTGTTCCACAATTTAGCTATTGTGAATTGTGTTGCTATAAACATTAACGTGACTGTGTCACTATAGTGTGCTGTTTTTAAGTCCTTTGGGTATAGACCAAGGAGTGGGATAGCTGGGTCAAATGGTGGTTCCATTCCAAGTTTTCTGAGGAATCTCCACATTGCTTTCCAGCTTGGTTGCACCAATTTGCAGTGCCACCAGCATATCCTCGCCAACACTTATTGTTGCTTGTATTCATAATAATTGCCATTCTGACTGGAGTGAGGTGAAATCTTAGAGTAGTCTTGATTTGCATTTCTCTAATTACTAGAGATGTTGAACGTTTTTCATATATTCATCAATTGATTGTATATCTTCTTTTGAGAAGTGTCTGTTCAGCTCCCATTTATTGAGTTATTTGTTTTTTTGATGTTAAGTTTTTTGAGTTCTTTATATATCCTGGAGATTAGTGCTCTGAGGTGCATGTGGTAAAAATTTGCTCCATTTTGTAGGCTCTCTCTTTACCTCACTGATTGTTTCTTTTGCTGAGAAGAAGCATTTTAGTTTGAATCCATCCCATTTATTGATTTATTGATTTTATTTCTTGCACTTTAGGAGTCTCATTAAGGAAGTTGGAGCTTAATATGACATGATGAAGATTTGGGCCTACTTTTTCTTCTGTTAGGCACAGGGTCTCTCATCTAATTCCTAGGTCCTTGATTCACTTGAGTTGAGTTTTGTGCATGGTGAGAGATAGGGGCTTAATTTCCTTTTGCTGCATATGGATTTCCATGTTTCCTAGCACCATTTGTTGAAGTGGCTATCTTTTCTCCAATAGATGTTTTTGGCACCTTTGTCTAGTATGAGATAACTGTATTTATGTAGGTTTGTCTTTGTGTACTCTATTCTGTACCAATGTTCTACATGTCCATTTTGGTGCCAATACAATGTCGCCTTTGTTACTCTTGTTCTGTAGTACAGTCTAAGGTCTGGTATTGTGATGTCTCCTGCTTCACTCTTCATACTGAGGATTGCTTTGGCTATTCTGGATCTCTTATTTATCCAGATGAATTTCATGGTTGCTTTTTCTATTTCTATGAGGAAAGTAATTAGGATTTTGTTTGGAATTGCATTAAATCTGTATAGTGCTTTTGGTAGTATGGTCATTATGACAATATTAATTCTGCCTATCCAAGAACAAGGGATATCTTGCCATCTTCTAAGGTCTTCTTTAATTTCTTTCTTTATCATTATTTAGTTTTCATCATAGAGGTCTTTTACCTCTTTTGTTAGGTTGATTCCCAACTATTTTTTTTTTTTGAGGCTATTGTAAATGGGGTAGGTTTCCCAATTTCTTTTTCAGAGTATTTCTCACTGATGTACAGAAATGCATTTGATTTATGGGTGTTGATTTTATATTATGCTACTTTGCTGAATTCATTTATTTATTCTAGAAGTTTTCTGGTGGAATTTTTTGGATCCTCTAAGCATAGAATCATGTCATTGGCATATAGTGATATTTTGAGTTCTTCTTTTCCTATTTGTATACCTTTAATTCTTTCATTTGTCTAATTGCTCAGGTTAGAGTTTCAAGGACTATGTTGAATAGAAGTGGTGAAAGAGGGCATCCCTGTACTGTTCCAGTTTTTAGATGGAATGCTTTCAATTTTTCTCCATTTAGAATGATTTTGGCCTTGGGTTTAGCATAGATAACTTTTACAATGTTGAGATATGTTTCTATTATCCCTACTTTTTCTAATGTTTTGAACATGAAGGGTGCTGTATTTTGTCAAGTGCTTTTTCTGCATCTATTGAGATCATCATATGATTCTTATCTTTAAGTCTATTGATGTGATGAATTACATTTATTGATTTCTGTATGTTGAACCAACCTTGCATCCCTGGGATGAACCCCACTAGATCATGATGAACTATCTTTGGAATATGTTTTTGTATTTGATTTGCCAGAATTTTGTTGAGAAGTTTTACATCTATGTTCATTAGAGGTATTGGTCTGAAGTTTTCTTTCCTTGATGTATCTTTGTCTGGTTTAGGAATCAGAAGATACTGGCTTCATAGAATGAATTTGGAAGTGTTCCCTCTTTATTTCATGGAGAATAATTTGAAATGTTACTTTTCCACCAGCCTGTTGAGAAATTAGGAAGCTTTAAAATAACAGACTCAGTTTTGTTTTTATAGGCAATTTGGAAATAATTGCCTATAAAAATTTAGATTCTCCACATCCATACTCCTTTTTTGGTCAACCATTTATTAATGGAAACCTCTGCCCCTGAGAGGTATTGCATTTATTTGTGTATTTATTTGCTCAGGGCCTCCCACATTCCAGGTCAGCTCGCTCTCACTGGGCTATAGCCCCAGCCCTTGCATCCATCTTTCTCTCTCTCTCTCCTTCCTTCCTTCCTTCCTTCCTTCCTTCCTTCCTTCCTTCCTTCCTTCCTTCCTTCCTTCCTTCCTTCCTTTCTTTCTTTCTTTCTTCCTTCCTTCCTTCCTTCCTTCCTTCCTTCCTTCCTTCCTTCCTTCCATTTCAAGTCATAGTACATATAGAGAGCTCAATTTTCCATCTCTCTGGTTGCAAACAAAATAGAGTCACACCATTCGTGTCTTCATACATGTACCTAGGGTAGTGATATCCATCTCATTCCACCAATTTTTTCTATTCCCATTCCTCCTCCCTTCACTCCCTCCCCCCTGCCCCATCCAAAGTTCCTCCATTTGTCCCATGCTCCCCATCCCCCTTATGTATCAGCATCCACTAATCAGAGAGAACATTCAGCCTTTGGTTTTTTGAAATTGGCTTACTTCACTTAGCATGATGTTCTCCAATTCCATCCATTTACCTGCAAATGCCATAATTTTATTCTCTTTTATTGCTGAGTAATATTCCATTGTGTATATATACCACAGTTTCTTTATCCATTCATCTATTAAAGGGCATCTAGGTTGCTTCCACATTTTAGCAATTGTGAATTGTCCTGCTATAAACATTGAAGTGGCTGCATTATTGTAGTATGCTATTTTTAAGTCTTTAAGGTATAGGCAGAGGAGTGGGATAGCTGGGTCAAATGGTAGTTTCATTCCAAGTTTTTTAAGGACTCTCCATACTGCTTTCCAGATAGGTTGCACCAGTTTGCAGTCCCACCAGCAATGTTTGAGTGTGCCTTTTCACCATATTCTTGCCAGCACTTATTGTTGCTCATATTTTAGATAGCTGCCATTCTGAATGGTGTGAGATGAAATCTTAGAGTAGTTTTAATTTGCATTTCTCTAATTGCTACAAATGTTGAACATTTCTTCATATATTTGTCTATTGCTTGTATATCTTCTTCTGAGGAGTTTCTATTCAGTTCCTTAGCCCATTTATTGATTGGGTTGTTTGATTTTTTGGTGTTAAGTTTTTTGAGTTCTTTACATATTCTGGAGATCAGTGCTCTATCTGATGTGCGTGTGGCAAAAATTTGCTCCCAGAATGTAGGCTCTATGTTCACCTAATTGATAGTTTCTTTTGCTGAGAAGAAGCTTTTCAGTTTAAATCTATCCCATTTATTGATTCTTGCTTTTATTTCTTGCTCTTTAGGAGTCTTGTTAAGGAAGTCAGGGCCTAATCCGACATGATGGATATTTGGTCCTACTTTCTCCTCAATTAGGCGCAGGGTCTCTGGTCTAATTCCTAGATCTTTGATCCACTTTGAGTTGAGTTTTGTGCATGGTGAGAGATAGGGATTTAGTTTCATTTTGTTGTATATGGATTTCCAGTTTTCCCAGCACCATTTGTTGAAGAGGCTATCTTTTCTCCAGTGTACCTGTTTGGCACCTTTGTCTAGTATGAGATAACTATATTTATGTGGGTTAATCTCTGTGTTTTCTATTCTGTACCATTGGTCTACATTTCTATTTTGGTGCCAGCACCATGCCATTTTTGTTACTATAGTTTTGTTGTATAGTTTAAGGTCTGGGATTGTGATGCCTCCTGCTTCACTCTTCTTACTAAAGATTGCTTTGGCTAACTGAGTCTCTTATTTTTCCAAATAAATTTAATGATTGCCTTTTATATTTCTATAGGAAATGGCTTTGGGATTTTAATTGGGATTGCATTGAATCTATATAGCACTTTAGGTAGTATGGCCATTTTAATAATATTGATTCTGCCTATCCAAGAGCATGGGAGATCTTTCCATCTTCTGAAATAATTAGAATCAGGGCTGAAATCAATGAAATTGAAACAAAGGAAACAATTCAAAAAACTGACCAAACAAAAAGCTGGTTCTTTGAAAAAATAAACAAAATTGACAAACCCTTAGCCACCCTAATGAAAAGAAGGAGAGAGAAAATCCAAATTATTAAAATTTGTGATGAAAAAGGAAATGTCATGACAGACCCTGCTGAAATACAGAGGATAACTAGAAATTATTTTGAAAATCTATACTCCAGTAAAATAGAAAACCCTGAAGACACCAACAAATTTCTAGAGTCATATGACTTGGTCAAACTGAACCAGAAGGACATTCACAACTTAAACAGATCAATTATAAGCAAGGAAATAGAAGATGCCATCAAGAGCCTTCCAACCAAGAAAAGCCCTGGACCAGACGGATTCTCAGCCGAGTTCTACAAGATTTACAAAGAAGAACTAACTCTAATACTCCTCAAATTATTCCATGAAATAGAAAGGGAGGGAACCCTTCCAAACTCATTCTATGAGGCCAGTATCACCCTGATACCAAAACCAGACATCAAAAAAGAAAAACTTCAGACCAATATCTCTGATGAATATAGATGAAAAAATTCTCAATAAAATTTTGGCAAATCATATACAAAAGCATATTAAAAAAATAGTGCACCATGATCAAGTGGGGTTCATTCCAGGAATACAAGATTGGTTCAACATACGGAAATCGATAAATGTAATCCATCACATCTATAGACTTAGGGATAAGAATCACATGATTTTATCAATTGATGCAGAGAAAGTGTTTGACAAAATACAGCACACTTTCATGTTTAAAACACTGGAAAAACTAGGGATAGTAGGATCATTTCCCAACATTATTATAGCACTCTATGCTAAACCTAAGGCCAACATCCTAAATGGAGAAAAATTGGAATCATTCCCTCTAAAAACTGGAAGAAGACAGGGATGCCCTCTTTCACCTCTCTTCTTCAATATAGTCCTTGAAACTATAGCCAGAGCAATTGGACAGATGAAGGAAATTAAAGGGATACGAATAGGAAAGGAAGAATTCAAACTATCATTATTTGTAGACGACATGATATTATACTTGAAGGATCCAGAAAATTCCACAGAAAACTTCTAGAATTAATAAACGAGTTCAGCAAAGTTGCAGGATATAAAATCAACACCCATAAATCAAATGCATTTCTATACATCAACAATGAATCCTCTGAAAGAGAAATCAGGAAAACTACTGCATTTGCAGTAGCCTCTAAAAAAATATAATACTTGGGAATCAATCTAACAAGAGTGGTGAAAGACCTCTATAATGAAAACTACAAGACCCTTGCCCCCTCATTTAAGAGTCACAGGATGGCTTCCTGTAGCCAATACACAAGGGCTTACTTTATCTCAATTCTGAGCAGTGCATTTCCTGCCTCTTCTTTCCCTCAACCTTATGCCTACCCATCCTTGGAACGGACTCCTAATAAACTCTTTCATACGGACAAAAGCTGATTGTTCTGTTTACAAATATATAGTCTGCTTTTTTTTTGAAATCCAAATACAAACCTATCTGGGAAAGCTTTATATTAATTTTTCTGACAATGACTTTTTCTTGATTAGGCAATTTTTCAGGAGTTAGTTGAATTTGACACTTTGATAGATAGCAAATTATTATAAGCTGCAAATGCAATCAGGCTGTTAACTTGAACATGCTACGTTATTTTTGTTGATGTGAATGTCTAGTTACTTTTATAGTACCCATTTACCAGATTTCACATTTCAAACAGATTCATATACCTCAGCAAGTAAAATGATTCTCATAGAGTAACAAATGTCAGCAGTTCTTTGGGCTACTTGCATTTTAATTATTTAATTGCAGAAAAAAAATCAAGATTTCCTTACTCACACAGAAGATTATCATATAGCATCATTCGTTCCTGATCCTTTCAGTCTCCCTGAAATACTTTACTACTTACCTCTTACTATCTGGGGAAAAGCTGTCTCACTTGGATGAGCTTGTTCATAGACATCCACTTGATTTTATTTTTGAGGGATGTTTGCAAAGGCTATAAGAAATGGCCTTGGCTATATACATACTAATTGGCCTAAGAGTAGGGTTGAAAAATGAATATCACTAACTTGCACACGCACTTAAAAAGTAGATAGCAAATGTAAAGCACAAGATTTGTCCAAGAGAAAAAAACAGCCCTAGCCCTTGAAGTGCACCTGTTTTCTGCCACTTCTCCTTACCTGAAAGAACCTCTCCCATCTCCAGTTCTTTGCCAGGGAATCTCCCAAGGCTCACTTTCTTAGCCTCACTCTCCCCAAGATCAACATCACAGTGTCTGCTTGTTTAGCATCCTCTGCATGGCTCCTGGAGGCTCTGCAGTGCAATAGCCCACTAACCTACACATGCCCACTCTTCACCCCCAACTGCCAAGGCCCTAGGGTCAGAACACTGGGCACTACCATAATCCTACTAATGCCTCACCTCTGTTTTCACTTCCTCCTCTCCCAGTGTCTATAGCCTCCCCTGAATGACCTCAGTGCATACTGTCATGCCTCCCCCTCTGGGAAGCCTTCTTGGACTTCTACTGTTTATTTTGGTTCACCTTCTGTGGAGATTCTACTGTGCTCTTGTTGGCATGGTGCACTCTAACACCTTTTCCAAAACGCGTGACATGATGAAAGAACAATTTTGCCTCAAAAAGAATGAAAACATCCTGGAAGCTAGAGATCACTTCTGAGGCTACTGTGTTATACTTCTAAATGGAAAAGATAGACATTTCCAGGGGTGCCTCAATAGACTTTCCCACGTTAGAGTCACGTTTCCAAAGCATGCTAAGAGCAGTGATGACCATGAGGGATGATGACATGTGACTTTCAGGCATCACACAAGGCAAGATTAGTAATCTCTGAAAACCTTAATTCTAAAATTTTGTGATATTGATGAGCAAACGTGTTTTCAATTATGATGAAGAGAAAAAAGATAGGTGGCTTATATAGGGAGAAACGTCTCTTTTCTATCACAGCAAATTTCACTAGTTTAGATAAGAGCAATGGATATATGGTATGTGTGTTTCTATTTATTTAACCAATGAACTAAGTCCTGATCTTTTTATTTAATTTTGTAAATAATCTTTTTGATAGCTTTATTTATTTTTATATTGTACTGAGGATCAAACCCAGTGCCTCACGTGTGTGAGGCAATTGCTTTATCACTGAGCTATGAGCCCAGCCTAGAACTGATCTTTTTAAATTATACTTTTGATTAATACATAATAAGTAAAATATTTGTGAGGTACAATATTTTATGATATATGTCTATATTATGTAATGATCAAATCAGGGTAATTAGCACATCTGTTGCATCAGACATTTAGCATTTCTTTGTGGTGAGAACATGAAAAGCCTCTTTTAGCCTTTTTTAAAATATACAATACATTATTGTTACTATAGTCATGCTATACAGTATAATACCAGAACTTATGCATGCCTATGATCCCAGAAACTGGGGAGGCTGAGGCAGGAGGATTGCAAGTTTGAGGCCAGCCTGGGCAATTTAGTGACATGCTGTCTCAAAAAATAAATAAATAAAAAGGAGTGGGGATATAGTTCAGTGTAGAGTCCCCTGAGTCCAATTTTCAGTACCACAAAAAAAAAAAAAAAAAAGAAAGAAAGAAAGAAAGAAAGTCAATCCTAACTGATAAAGTTAAACAACATGTGTGGCCAGTGGCCAGGTAGATCATCCTTGAATGAATAGATAAAGGCTATTTCCTATGTGGCAGTTCTTGTATACTGGAAGCCAGTCTGTTCTCATCAGCAGCAAGGGAGATTCTATGCTCTGTCTCGATTTGTTTAGCAGTTCCCTCCCTACAGCTCCAGCTACCAAGCACTTAGTCCAGACTTTCAAGGAGGATCATTTTAATGCTCAGACAGACCCTGTATCAGTATTAGCTACGTGAGCCGGGACATACAATGTCATACTTCCCTGCAGTGACTTTATGTTTCTTGTTGGAGTTAAAACAACTAAAGGACAGAAGGTGCAGTGGTGTACTACAGTATACTTCATTTCATCCCTTCCCTCCAAGAGGGGCTCTGAAGAGCTGAAAGCACTGTGGGGGTTGGGGGGCTGGAAGTCCACAACGACATAGTGTTCTGGAGCAAAAATAATGGTAGGCTCCCTCCTTCTAGCTCCAGCCATGCCAGGTGAAATGGATGCTAAGATCCAGAATTAGCTATGGACACAACGATGAAACATTTTATCCTTTTTTAAGGCCCTGCTAAGTTATATTTGTTAGAATGACTGCTGCACTGTGGATCATTTAGACTGGTCTTCAAGAGTAAAAATTTGAAAATGATTTCTACAATGGCTAACGTGGGATGTAAAATTGACATACATAAGCTTTGAAAGTGATTTTCAGAATTTTTTTCTACTTTGTGTTTTAATACCCCCGAATCATTATTGAACATAATTGAAAGCACTTTTTGACAAAATTCAGATTTTTGACATGGCATAGAAATGACTGTGCTGAATCCATGTGCTTCTTTGAGTTTTCCCAGATGCTGAAGTGATAGTGTTCAAGAGATGGCATCAGTCATGGGCAGTGGGGATCATTTCTCAAGCACATGATCTCTTGTAATGTGGCCATAGATTAGTTGCTTCACACTTCCTCTTAAAGAGTTAAAAAATAACACTTTCCCAATATGTTCTCTTGGATATAGTATCCCAAATTTATTTTGTAGCCTAGAAAATATGAATGGGCCATATCTACCAGGACCAGAGACTCCACTCCTGACCTGTAGGCAGAGCAACCCCACCACCATGCATTATGGCTCCTCCACCTGGTATGAGACCACACATGGGCCCACCAATTAGGTTTCCCCTGCTCAAAGGACACCAATAGGCGTGACCTCTCCTGGAATGAGGCCCCCACCACCACGAATTAGAGCTGCACCTCCCCAGGAATGTATCCATCAAGACCCTAGAATACTATTGATTCATCCATCTGAGTCACTTTTCTCACTGCTGTGCATCTTGTGAAATTATGTAGATTGTTTGTGAGCTTTTTCTTCCCTCTTTCTGCATTAATGATAGATTAAAAAATGCATAAAGCAATTAAACTGTGAAAAAAGGAAAAGAAAATGTGAAGTGAGTGAGTCCTGGATTCTACCTTCTTAACTGCATCAATAGGTCACAGGGTCTCACAATTATACTACCCAGTACAGCCTTGCCCTCCCTCAACCAGACCCTGGTCATTTCCCTGTAGACTGACATGACTTGACCCCTTGGTGCTCCTCCAAATCCACCCACCTCTAGAAGCTCCATTAATTAAGACAATGCAACATCTCTCACTTGCCTCTTTTCTAAAAGTCCCAGTATCCTACCCAGTATCCATACCAAGGTATGCAAGATTCTCCTTTACCTGAGTCAAGCCTTACCTCTCACCACTCTCTCCCAGCTTCTTGAGTTCCAAACAGACCCAAAACTGCCTATAGAAGGCAGTTTTCTGTTATCTTAGCACCCTGGACTCCTGCCTGGGTGTTCTTCTAACCTGTGTCTTCATGATTTTGTAATCAGTACCTCAGGAAGTCTTTTTTTGAACCCCTCTGCACACTTCCAAGGTTAGTCTTTAGAAATCCTTTAAGAGCATCTATTTAATATCAATATTTTCTTCTCCTGCACTAGAACATAAACTCCAGATCCAACCCTGTGGCTGCCTCCAATTAATGACACTTAGGCTTCTGCATAAATGAATGACTTTCTCTGCAG
This sequence comes from Geosciurus inauris, assembly GCA_004024805.1. Classification (NCBI taxonomy): domain Eukaryota; kingdom Metazoa; phylum Chordata; class Mammalia; order Rodentia; family Sciuridae; genus Geosciurus; species Geosciurus inauris. Next base: position 44,664 of record PVHX01000693.1, read on the forward strand.
TATAACACCCAGCTTGAGGTAATGCATGAGGGTTATGATGAAGAGAAGCAGTAGATGAAAAGTCTCAAATGCTAAAATCTGAATGAATTTTGAAGAAAGAGGCATGTGGTGTGAAGTAGCATGGGACTAGGCTGAAGGGGGGTCACTGCAGTTTGAGGAGAGGGGAGCCAATACTCGTGAGCACATAGTTAGGAAAATTACCGCCAAGTTTCACTCACATAATTAACTACAAATCACATTCCAGGTGGTCTGAAGAGAGATGAGCACAAGTGTGAAAGTTATTGCATAAAGAAACTAATCCAATGCCATGTTCTTTCTCTACTTTGTTTGCTTGTGGTTTCTCTGTCTTGGAAAGACAGGAGAAAAAGGAAAGATTGGTAAAGAAACATTACACTTGTAAGTGTTGAAACTTCACTTATATGACGCATATCAAAACAAAGTCATGTAATTTTGCGATTAATAATAACGAGATCAATGTCTGTTTAATATTAAATCTTCTAAACACTCTGCATGCATCCTTGCATCCTCTGGACAAGAGAGCCTAACATGATATACTGGGCCTGTATAATATTAAGAGAAGTACTGTGACCACAATTTAATGATATGGACGCAGTAATTTGCTTTTACTTTTTCAGAGTTGGGAGGAATTGTTAATCTCTATTTGCAGGACTTTGCAGCTATTTCTAAGGCACAATTGTTTTTCCTTTTATAAAGTCATATTCAGTGATAAATGAACCTGTGCTTAGTTGACTTTATCTTCTTGCCTTTTTTTTTTTTTTTTTAGCGGTGATGAGTAGGCAAAAGTTGCTTTCATTTTTCTTCAAGGTAAATAAAATTTTCACTTTCTGCTTATTGATCTGCATCTCTGAGGGCTGTGACAAAGTCCTTTGTTAGAATCTGACATCATCTTCTGTAGTCATGAAAGAAGGTGATACAATAGCACTTTTGAAAATGCCTATACTCTTTCTAAATTCATTTTTTGTTCATATAACTTAATTGTTATGCCTATGCTTATTTTAGTTGTGTTTTACCTAATGATGAACTCTGTTCTGAGAGTTGTGTTGTCAGGTGATTCTGTATAGGGACACTACAGAGTGTGCTTGCACACACTAAGATGGCTGTGTCACTAGATGATATGATAGGACCACTGTCATGTATGTGTTCTGTTGACAATACAGATGCCATGAGGTGGGCATGGCTGTACCTCCGCAAATACTTTAAAAGCATAACAATAAAAAGTTATACCTTCTTTCTTAACCCTATTTCCCATTGTTCCATATTTTACTTTTCAGTTGTTCTTTTCCTGATATTTATTTTTGTAGTTCTGAATAATCTGCATATTTTTCTTCCGATTCAGTTTAGACAAAACCACTTAAATTCCTATTATAGTTGCAAGGATTGTGGTTAAGTTACCACCTCTCCCTCAACACTTCTGGTCACTATATTTCAACTGGGTAAGCATATAATAAGAATTCTTTTGTGTGACTATGTAATGCTGATCACTCTTGGGTTAAATAGTTTACTGTAGTTATATGACCTTTCTCATCAAATTCCTTGAGTTTTCTTGGAATGAAACTTGTTTTTCTTTCCACTATAGGGCAAATTTTCTTGAAACACATCACTAAATCTTCCTAATTCCTCCAAAAGATTTTAACATATCTCTCAAAAGAGTTTTTCACACAGTTGATTCTGAATGATGGTTATCCATTTCCACTTTTTAGGGCCCTTTCATTCTTCCTATATACTTGCAATTACTGTAACTTTCATGGGTAACTGTTGCCTGCAGAATGCCCTCCACCTCTGGTGCTGGGCACATTTATTCTGAAACCTAGGCCTTCCGCAGCCTTGGTGAAGCTCCATTGCAGGGTTGAGAATCACCTCTCAGAAATCTGTGGTTATCATTCTGTTGTCTGTCAATTTTACTTGCTGAAAATTCTTGATCACTTACAAAGTTCTGTATCAATTATCCTTTGTGTGGCTTTTCTTCTCTCTTGTGACTGAGAACTTTCCGGAATTTTTGCTGTTCTTCAGTTTTACTGTGGGAATGATTTTGTTTTCTCAATCATGATTTTGAGCATTTTAGGCAAACTTTCTATCTTGGGAGTGATTCTGTTCAGGATTCTACAAAGAAAAAGAACAAATAGTACACATACACACACACGCACGTGCAATGAGAGAGAGATAAGAGAAGAGGGGATGTTGAGATATGAAGGAAATTGGCTCACACAATCATGGAGGCTGAGAAGCCCATAGAAGAAGTCTTTGACCTGAAGAACAGGAAAGCTGGTAGTTTGGATCAGTCCAATTCTTAAAGGCATCAGAATTAGGGAAGATGATAGTATAACTCTTAGTCCAAGGCTGAAGGCTTGAGAACTTGGGGGGCCTCAGAAGCAAGTTTCAGAGTTCAAAGGCTAGAGAACTTAGAGTTCTAATGTCCAAGGACAGAGAAGAGTAGGGTCCCCATCTCTAGGTGAATTTGCCTTTCCCCTGCCTTTGTTCCATCTAGGACATCAGTTGATTGGATGTTGTCTGCTCAGATCGGGTAAACACAGTTCTTCTATCTTCAGTCCACTCACATAAATGCCAATATCTTGTAGAAATACCCTTATGCACACCCAGAAGTAATGCTTCATCACCTATCTGGCTATTTATAAATCCAGTCAAGATGACACCTAAAGTTAACCATCACAGGTACTTTTTCTTCCGTTCTGACATTTTTTTTTCTTAAAAAAAGCCCATTGTTTTATGGTCTCTCTTTCTAGAACTGATATAAACTGGGGTTTGGCCCAATCCACTAATACTCTTTTCATAACTCTGATAGCTTTTCTCTTTGTTTTACCTTCTGGGAAATTTCTCCCACTTTAATTTTCAAATTTATATTTTGTATATTCTAAAATTTATTTTCTTGCTATACAATTGTTCCTTTTTAAAAATTGTTTGTTCTTGTTTCACAGATGCACCAAACTATTTTATCTCTTGGAGTATACTAAAATTTACTTTAATATTTTTGTATTCACTTTCTATTATTTATCTGTTTATTTTTATTTGTTTCATGTTTCTGATTGACTGATTTTGGGTTGCCCATTTAACAAGTGAGACATAAAAATATTTGCATGTGTGCTAGTGGGTAGGATGGGCAGACCAAAGAGTTATATTATAACATTATTAGAGAATTCCCCCCTAAGTTTTTTCTCTGGGATCCAAAACTATCAGCCTTTGCAGGATTTCTTTTCTTGTTACTCTTGCTCTGTGGTTGTCTATTCAGAAAAGTGGGCTCACGTGTCCTGCCTTGGAAGGGTGTTTTGATAGAATGGTAGGAAAGGAAGCTTAGGTTCTCACATCTGATGTACTTAGCTTTTGACATTATGGAGGAATAAAACTTGCCTGTAATTCTTTTTGTTCCTGTAAAAGAGCCCCAGCCCTCCTATCATGTGAATTAGATCTCTATCCATTTTTCTAGTAAATTGTTCTGATCTACAAGGACAATAAAACATCTTTTATCTTTATAAAAATGGCTATAAATGGTTAGCTCAGATTAGATGCTAGGTTACAATCTAAAGTACCAGGACTGCAGTGTCTATCTTCCTAGGTATTTACATTTCAAGGAAGAATAAACTAGAGAATTTGGAGGACATCTCTAGGGCTTTCTGCCCCCTCAGAAATTTTATTTGTATACCACAGGGTTAGTTTTGAAACTCAGTTCCATTACATCTCCATACAACTCCAAGGATGTTTGAGAGATAGCTTCCTCCTTCCTATTTATAAGCAAAGAAAGTAAATTTTCATTCTTTCTTACCTATGAGGTACCCAGCACTCAAAAGGAATGATTGACTTGTCTCTTACACTGTCACTCTAGGGTTAAGACCTAGGGCATGGGAGGGGGCAACACACATTATTTAATGTAAAGTATTTAATAAGAAATATCCCTCTGATCTTAAACAGCATGGGTGCACATTTGTAATACAATTAATAAAGATATTAAAAGCCCAACAGGATTATTAGAGCATAAAAGTATTTTCCTTTTTTTGAGACCTGTTTACACCAACCCACTATCTTTCGTGAACTGTTTATTCTTTCTGCCCTTTACATAGTCATCTCTTATTCATCTCTGCCATTGCATTGTTTTCAATATTTGAATGGGTTTTAAATATTTCTAGTTTTGGTAGAGTTTGTAATCCTGTTTCTTTTCTCCCTTGAGTTTTTTGAGGAAAGAAGTGAGTGAAAAATTTTTTATACTCCCATCTTGATTTTAAAATATTTCAGGTTTCTTTTAAATTTGAACTTACATCATTACTCCATGATTTATGATATCAAAACATTTTTATAGATGGTTCAATTCATCGTGTAAAATTCATATGAATTTTTAACTTTTAACTGGATGATTTATTCTTAACATATTTTGTCTGATCAATATTTTACTATAGATGAGTTACATCATGGCCACCTTAAATTCCTTGGTTGCACATGACTTTTTCATCCAGATTGAATTCATATGGCTAGATATTCAATGTTTTGGATAAGACAGTCTTCCCTACAAACTAGTGAGCTTTATCACCTCAGTCTACCCTTTCATGTTCACAGAGAAAGGTAATTGATTTTCTTACAAAGATGTACCAGGACAGTGTTCAGTGCAACCCTGCCCCAAAGATGATATTAGTGTCATGACTACTTGTCAGTCATTCTCCCAGTTTCAATTTCATTTATTTATTGAAAGAGAATTCTACTTAAGAATCTTTTATGCTATTAGATAAGGGCCTCGCAAATCACACATTCTGGTGACAGGATGATATTTCACAACAGCATTTGAGATGATGGTGTGAAAAGCTGTGAGTGGATCTTTTCTATAGATCTGAGAAATAACTGATATGTTAGTGCTGGAAGGTTCTATTAGGGAGCGTGACCATAATAATAATATAAAATGTTAAATGACTCACTATAAAATAACTGCATCTAAAAATAACAAGTTGAGTTGATAACACTGGATTCTTTAAAAAATGGAGTTGGATATTTGTGTGTCTTTCAATCAGCTCATAAATGAATTGAGCACAAACTTTACTGTGATGAAAAGAAATAGAATTTCTTTCATAATGTAGGGAAATAACTAGAAAAGAGAAAACTTATTTCTCAACATGAAAGACAATACTTTGTCACTTGTTGAAAGGCATGTCAATACAACACAGAGACTCATCATTATGAGGGCTTATGAGATATTAGGAGCCCTAAGAGTTGTCATGAGAATGGTGAAGCAAGGACTTTCAAAGTTATATACCTCCATAAAATCAATGACAATACTGACAAAAATTGTCAAATCAACTATTACAGAAACAGAAATTAACTCAAATATTACAATAATATGACTAACATTTTTTCAAGTAAATTGGCTCAGTCTTGGTAAGAACACTGAGTTTGTGGCATTTACATTTTCCCTATTCTCATTCTTCCCTCTCCAACTCTCTGGTGGCCTTAAAAACCAACAGCCAAATCAAACTCCTAGTAGCTACTAAAAGAGGCAGAATGGGTTCAGAGTTTTCCTAAAGCATATTCTCAGGGAATTATCATTATTAAAACTGTTTGATAGTTCCTAGGAAGCTACCATTCACTGATCATGTCTTTATTTGAACTAAACCATAGCTTTCTCTGTGCAAATATACTTTCCCCCAAAGACATTTGTTGAAAACAATTATTTAACACAACACCTATATGAGGCAGCCATCCCACACTTTGGTCAATACCCAAAGGATTTAAAAACAGCATACTACAGCGATGCAGCCACTTCAATGTTTATAGCAGCTCAATTCACAGTAGCTAAATTGGGAACCAACCTAGATACCCTACAATAGATGAATAGATAAAGAAACTGTGGTATGTATATACAATGGAACATTACTCAGCATTAAAAGATAAAAAATTAGGGCATTTGCAGGTAAATGGATGGAGTTGGAGAATATCCTAAGCAAAGTAAGCCAATCTTCAAAAATCAAAGGCTGGATGTTCTCTCTGATAAGTGGATGCTGATCCATAATGTGGGTGCGGGTGTGGGATGAATGGAAAAACTGTGGTCAAAGGGGAAGGAGCAGAGGGGAGGGGACATGGGGGTATATGTATGACTGCACATATGGTGTGACTCTATATTGTATACAACCAGAGAAATGAAAAATTGTGCTCCATTTGTGTACAATGAATCAAAACTCATTCTGCTGTCATGTAAACCTAATTAGGATAAATAAATTTAAAAGAAGGGTATGTGCAATAAATTGAAAAATTACAGACATAAATCTTTATCAATAATTACATTAAATTTAAATGGTTTAAACACTTCCATCAAAATACAGAGATTAGAAAAATGGACTTTAAAAGAATTTGATCCAAATAAATAATGTCTGTATGACACAGTTTATGTTTCAAACCAAATCTAATGTTATATGTATAAAGATATAAATAAGATAAGTCACGCTAACAGTACAAAAAGAAAAAGATGGGATAGCTATTAATAGTAGATAAAATAAACTTTTAGGCAATTGTTATTAGAGGCAAAAAATTTTATAATTACAAAAGAGTAAATCCACCAACAAGAGATAGAAAATGTACCTGTACTTAATATGAGAGCCCCAAAAATATATGAAGCAAAAACTGAAAGCATTGAAGGGAGAAATGGATGATTCAATAATGGTTAAAGATTCTAATACCTCATTTTCAATAATAGAGCAACTAGACAGAAGATAAAAATGGAAATCAAAGACGGACAACACTGTAAACCAACAGACCTAATAGACATCCATTGAATCCAACAAGAGCAGAATCCACACTCTTTTCAGTTGTACATGGACACAGAAAGATAGCATTCTAGAATTGATGAGATGCTGCAACATTATTGCTTGGAAGGAAATGGATATCTGCAAATACCTATTATATAAAAGAAGAAAGACCACACATAGATAATCTTCTACCTTAAGAAACTAGAAAAGGAAGGATGACATAAGGCCAAAACAAATAAAAGGAAATAATAAAGATTATATGACCATAAATAAAAATAGTGATAGAAAAAGTGGAAAAAGTAACACAATCAGAAGTTGTTATTTTGGAAAGATCAAACAGATTGACAAATCCATAGTCATACTGACCAAGGAAAAAAAGAGAAAATGCCCAAAATACTAAATTATAGAGTAAAGGAGAGGGCCTTACTACATTAATATTGATCTTGCAGGGCAAAGGATTATAAGGGAATACTATGAACAATTGTATCTCAAGGAATTAAATGACATAGGTGTAATTTACAAAATCCTGAAAAAGATACATATTACCAAAACTGACTCAGTAAAAATTAAATAGATGTATAACAAATAAAGAGATTGAATTAGTAACCGAAATCTTTCTATCAAGAAAAAAATAGATCTATATGGCTTCACTATGGAACTCTACCAAACCATTAAAGAAGAATTAACAGTGTTCTTTCAGAAGCTTTTCCAAAAAATTGAAGAGAAGGGAATACTTCTAAATCCATTCTATGAGGCCAATATTATCTTGATAACAAAGCCACACAAAGACAGTACAAGAAAAAAAAACTTGTTCAAAAACTGATTCAGTATCTCCTGTGAATATCAATGCAATGATCCTTCAAAACTCTAGCAATCTGAATTCAGCACCAGACAAAACTGATTGTACAACAATGGCCAAGTACAATTTATCTAAAGAATGTAAGGATGTTTCAACACAAAAAAATCATTTGATGTAATATTTCATTCTCATAGGATAAACAAAAATTGCATAATTCTCATTATATACAGGATAATAATTTGATAAAGTCAAACACTCTTTCATTATAAAAAAACCAGCAAATTAGGAACAGCAGATATCTTTTTCAACCCACTAAACTGAATCTATGAAAAGCCAACACTTAACATCATAATAAAAAGACTGAAAGCTTGCCTCCTGATATCTACTTATATTACACATTTTATGGCAGTTCCAATTAATGCAATTAGGCATATTTTAATAATCAAAATAATGAAAAGCATCTTATTGACCATAAAAAGTAAAATAATCCTTATTTGCATATGACATGTTTCTTTATATAAAAAATCACAAGTATCTATTGGAAAAATTTAGAAATAATAAATGAAAGCAACATAATTGCAAGATACAATATCAATATACAAAATAAAATATACATCTGCAGTGAACACTCTGAAAATTAAGATTACTACTACTATTACTATTCCAATAGTATTAAAAGGATTAAAATACTTAATAATGAATTTAAGAAGTGCAGTACTTGTATCCTGTGAACCAGAAAAAAATTACAGGAAGAAATGATAAGATCTAAACAAATAAAAAAACAACTTATGTGCATGGATTGAAAGACAATGTTTTTAGGATAGCAATATCGCCAAATTGTGGATTCAGTGCTATCCTTATCAGTATTCTGCCTCCTTTTTAAATTTTTTCTCATTTTTGCAAAAATTAATAAGGTGCTTCAAAGTTTTATATGGCTATTTTAAGCAAATCAGAAAAGCAAAAGCAAACTTGAAAAAGAAGAACAAAGTTGGAAAACTTTCAACCTCACTATTTCTGAATCCACTGCAAAACCATAGTGATTGCCAAAGTGTGGTACTGGCATGGGATTGACATGCACAGGAATTGAATTAGAATTGAACATCCAGAAACAAACTCTTGCATGTATGGTCAATTGTTTTTTGACAAGGGTTCAAGACAATTCAGTGGAGGGAAGAATAATCTGGCTTACTCAGGGCTTCAGTTTCCTTTTGAAGAAGGATGATAGCAATAACTACCTAACAGGGTTGTGTTAAGTATTCCAAAGGGGGATGCTTTGAAACACTTCCTTAACTTAGAATCTAACATGTACTAAGTGGTCACTTATTACTAGTGTATAATCTTGAACAAATCAATTAATATCTTTGATTTTCAGATTTTTCATGTGTAAAATGAGTATAATAATATCTTTCTGACAAAAGTAACCTGAGATGATGTAAGGAGTCCAGTAGCTAGGCCTTACTCCTTCCTGGGGAGTTCATATGTGACATGGCTATCCTTTGGATGTCTCTTGTGGGACTAGAAAAGACTGTTTTTTTTTTTCTTTTGTAACAAAATTTATTTATTTATTTTTTAAAAACCAAAATACTTTGAAATACAGAAAAATAATGGGAACATGTTTACACTGAACTGTTAAAATGATTTCTTTCTGGATGTGAAAGTGGGAAATAGAATTTACATTTTGAACATTTTTGTGCTTGTGTAGCATTAGAATGTTTTACAAGCACCAATCATTACTTTAAAAATTAAAAAAATAATAAATACACATTATAAAACAGTATTAACATCCCTTCATTTCATGTAGTTCTGCATTTTCCAAAATGTAGTCCATCGAAAATAATTGCCGATGTGCTTCCATTAAAAAAAAGAAAGAAAGAAAGAAAAAAGAAATGTGGAGGTAGGCTGGCTAGTTTCCATTGTCAAATAATTTTTGGAAATGGTGTCAAAACACATTAATTCTTCTCTAAGGTACTCATAAAAACTTTAATATTTAAGTCTCCCCAAAATAAAGAAAAAGAAAAAGAACTCCATTATCTACGTTGATCATAGCCAAAATGCAAAATGATTTCACACCTCACCCTGGCCATTTCCCAGGTAACTCCTATTTACTCATGACAATGCATTTTGAGCCCTGTTCATTATACAGTTAATACTACACCCAATTTGTTACTAGCAGAATGCCAATGAGGCACCTGGACTTCTCAGCCTATTTGTTTACCTGATAGAGCCCACACCTCTGCTTCCCTGAGTGTGATCTTTGGTAGCACAAAGTGTAGTTGATGCCTGGAAAAGAACAGGCACTTCAGGGAAGTAGGGATTTGGCCTAGCTGCTGAATCCACTATCAGATCTCAGGTAATAATTCGGCCATGATTTTTATCTTAGATGCTGATTTGGGAGGCTGAGACAGGAAAATCACAAGTTCAAAGCCAGCCTCAGCATTAGGCAAAGCTCTAGGCAACTCAGTGAGACCCTGTCTCTAAATAAAAAAAAATATGAAATAGGGCTGGGGATGTGGCTCAGTGGTCCAGTATCCCTGAATTCAATCCCTGGTACCAAAAAAAAAGAAAAAGAAAAAGAAAAAAAGAAAAAAGGAAAAAGAAAAAAGAAATCCTGTGAAGCATCTCACAACCCTACTGATACTTCCCAAGATACTTCAGATTTTTTAAAATTAAACTTTGTCTTTAAGAATAAGCCGGGCACAGTGGCACAAGCCTGTAATCCCAGCACTTAGGGAGGCCAAGACAGGAAAATCGCGAGTTCAAAGCCAACCTCAGCAATGCGAGGCACTAAGCAACTCAGTTAGACCCTGTCTCTACATAAAACACAAAATAGGGCTGGAGATGTGGCTCAGTGGTCAAGTGCCCCGGAGTTCAATCTCTAGTACCAAAAACAAACAAACAAAAAAAAACAAAAAAAAGAAAAGAATAATTATATATTGATATGCAATAGGAAGAAATAATATAGAGAGATAATCTTATACCCTACCAACTTTCTCTCAGTGCTTAAGATCTTGCAAGACTGTAGCACAATATCACAACCAGAATATTGATATAAGCAAGATACTTATCATCCGCTTTGTCACTGGATTCCTCTTGTTGCCCTTCTACAGCTGCACTTGTTTCCCCTCTAACTCATCTCAACTATTCATCTGTCTTCATATCTGAGAATCATTCATTCCAGAATATTATATAAAAGGAATCACAGAGAATGGAATCTTTTGGAATTGTTTTCTTTTTTAAGTCAAGGATATTTTCTGGAGATTGATACATGTCATTGTATATTGCTATGTATAACAACTACTCTTGCAAGAACTCACTCCAGGAAACCAGTCTCTTCTTTGGGCAGCAGTCTCCAAATACCTAAAGACCTTTAGCTAGGTACCGCTCCTTAAAGCCACATTACACTGGAAACCAAAGCAAAAACATATGAACCTTTCGAAGACAAACCACATCCAAACTATAGCCCTAAGTAGGTCATTAATCCTACTACATTTCCATTTTCTTACCTACTAACTGAGGATAATTATATTACCTATTTTATAATAGTAATAATTCTCACTCAGGCATTTTCCAATATGAGATGTGTATGTACTCATCATTATAGTTATTGCTACAGTGAAATACTACAACACACAAAATAAGATATGTAAGAACATGTGTATGGCATCAGGTTTCTCAGGTTTGGTAGTGGCTCCCATAACTCCCTATGCTTAGAGCGCTCTCACTGAATTTGAATGATTACCTGCCTCCTCCACGTGCATGGAATTCCTATCATACTTTGCTGAATAAGACAGATGGAGTTCTTAAAATTGGCAGTCGGCTTACAAGCACTTACTTTGAGCAGGCAAACCCCTGAGTATGAAATAGTACACCAGATCTCAGGATGGCTCTCTGGATATTTTTCTCTGTCCCTTTGGATTAGGCAAGGTTTGCAGGTGGGAAGAAGCTTCAAGGACATAGATGGAATGGGAAATACAGTTGAAAGAAAGAAGACCTGTGTTTAAAACTCGTTTAGTAAAAAAGCATGTTTCATTTTTGGGTAAATTCTACCAGGACAGAGAGTCAGGGGGACATCAAAATACATTGAAGCAATAAACAAAACACTGAATGCCAGTGGAAGAACAGCTCCCACAGTGCCAGTGGACTTCTCAGACCTGTAATTTGGGACTGAGCATGTATCAATCAAAACCCAAACTAATCCTACATCTTAGAATCCATGAAGAAATAGCTGTCAAAGCTTTTTTTATTTTCCTTTATTATATGTTCATTTCGACCTTATTTTCAAAGTACATTCACAAATACTGTTTAAATTTGCTTATGTTAAACATATTGTCCAATTATACCAGTAATAAAAAAGAATTACTCTCTTCACACCTATTTGCATAAGGTTTCTGAGTGTGATGCATTATTTTATCTTCACAATGGAATGGACATGGGCTGTGTTTCCTTTTTAATAATGAGCTACAGGATAGAAAAAACCACTATTTATCTAAATTACAAATGCAATAACAAGTAAATGACATTCTTATTAGATATGAAGAATAAAATGAAAAGAAAACCTCTCTCCTTTCCTTGATAAACCATGGCATTTTGAGGAACACTTCCTTTATTAGATGAAGGCATTTTGCAGCTTAAGTTTTTCATATGGAGAGATACCTCCTGAATATTAGGAAAATGGTTTTTCAATTCTGTCTGGTTTGAAAGTCATTGACCTTATAATCCACATATTCTTCCTCCAAACACAGTGCACCAAAATGCTTAACTTCCTCCAACAGAATGTCAGGTTCTCTTGAAGTAAGGGGAGGTTTTTCTCCAAAGGTCCCACTTTGTTTACCACACCTGCATATTACCTTCCATTTTCTCTTCCTTCTCATCCTCCTTCTCTGTTTTAGTCAGCTTTTTTACTCCTGTGACTAAAAGACCCAACAAGAACAATTTTAGAGGAGTAAAAGTTTATTTGTGGGCTCATGGTTTCAGAAGTCTCGAACCACAGACAGCAGGCTCCATTCCCCTGAGTTCCAGATGAGGCTGAACATCTTGGCAGAAAAGTGTGGTGGAGGGAAGCAGCTCACATGATGATCAGAAAGTAGAGAGACTCCACTGCCAGACACAAAATATATACCCCAAATCCATACCCCAATGACCATCTGCCTCCAGTTACCACTCAGTTAATTCCTATCAGGGGATTAATTCACTGATTGGGTTAAGGCTCTCATAACCCAATCATTTCTCCTCTAAACCTTTTGCATTGTCTCACATGTGAGCTTTTGGAGGTCACCTCACATCCAAACCATAACATTTCATTTCTCCTTCTCCTTCTCCTTCTCTTCCTCTTCGTCCTCCTCCTGCTTTTCTTGCTCTTCCTCATTCTCCCCCTGCTTCTCCTCCCTTTCTGCTTGTTACTTTAAAATTTATATTCATGAAAATAATTTAATTCTCATAGTTTAAAGGATAAAATAATAGTAAAATAAAAGCAAGGTAGAGCTTCCTCTTGCTGCACCTTGCCTGAACTTAAGTCTGTCTTCCATTTCTTAGGAATCTCTCTTTTGCTCCTCTTTCCTAGTAATGCACTTATGAAAACTCCAATATTATGTATTATAAGACAATACATATTGTCTCCAATATCTACTGGAGAAACCTAGAATTTATTTCTCTCACATTATCTCCCCCACCCCCTATATTCTCCCAAAACAATTATAAAACAAAATTTGGTTAAATACATATTCTCTGTTCACAGTGTTATAGTTATTTAATTACTAGACTCGGCAAAATGGCGTAGTGTTTGCTTACTTTGCTCATAACGTAAAGTATTTATCCAGGAAGTAATTGCCTCCTTTAATGCAATTAATTCCTGGTATGCTAGCACTGTGTTGTTCTATTGGCAATTCTGCATGGGTTTGAACACTTCTGGTAACCCTTTATGGCCACAGTCTTCCAATGGCTGTCCCTCCATCTGCCCCTCCATCTTTTCCCCTGACATTTGGCATTCTGTGATGATGTGATTGTTTTGTTGTTGTTTTTGTTGTTGTTGCTATTTGTTTGTTTTGGCCTGTTTTGTTTTGATGCTGAGGATTTAACCCTCAGCCTCACACATGCTAAACACACACTTTACTGCTAAGTTACCCTCCCAATCCCAAGGTGATGTGTTTTAAATATGGATATTCCTTGTTTCCGTTTCTTTCATTATATTAGGCACTAGTTATGTCTTTATTATTTGTAAAGTGTTTTGATTATGGAAATTTGTATTTTTTTGGTGCATATTAATTATGCATTATGGTAGGTTTTATTGTAGCTTATCGGTACAAACATGTAGCATAATTTGATCAGTTTCATTTCTTAGTCTCTGCCTATACTATTCCCTTTGTCCTTCCTCTGTCCCCTTCTTCTACCCAATTTGTCTGCATTCTACTTTTATGATGTTCTTTTTGTTTCCCCTTTCTTTTTTCACATATGAAAGAAAACACATGATACCTGACTTTCTGAGTCTAGTTTATTTTGCTTAACATGATGCTCTCCAGTTCCATCCCTTTTCCTGTGAATGACATAACTTCATCCTTCCATATAGCTAGATAAATCTCTATTGTGCATATATACCACATTTTTTATCCATTAATCTGTTGATTACCTAAGTTGAGTCCATAACTCAGCTATTGTGAATTATGCTGCACTAAACATAGATATGCATGCATCTCTCAAGTATGCTGATTTTCATTCTTTTAGACAAATACCAAGGAGTGGTATAGTTGGATCATATGGTAGCTCTATTTTTAGTTTTTTGAGGCACCTCTATACTGATTTTCATAGGGTCTGTGTATTATTTTTCTGATAAATTGTCTTCCATGTTATTACCATTACCTTTTATACTGCATCTCTTTTTGCTTTTGTACTCCTTTTTGAGAAATCCTTTCAAAATTACCTTCCTATCATCCTACTTTTTTTGCGGGGATGGGTGTACCAGGGATTGAACTCAGGGGCACTCAACGACTGAGCCACATCCCCAGCCCTATTTTTATTTTATTTAGAGACAGAGTCTCACTGAGTTGCTTAGTGCCTTGCTTTTGCTGAGGCTAGCTTTGAACTCCTGAACCTCCTGCCTCAGCCTTTCAAGCTGCCGGGATCACAGGAGTGTGTGACAGTGCCCGGCCTATCCTACAGATTTTTTAAAAAATTTCCAAAGAACCAGGTGCAGTGGTGCATGCCTGTAATCCCAGAACTTTGGGAGGCTGAGACAGGAGAATCATGAGTTCAAAGACAGCCTCAGCAAGGGCGAGGCATGAAGCAACTCAGTGAGACCCTGTCTCTAAATAAACACAAAATAGGGCTGGGAATGTGGTCAGTGGTCGAGAACCCCTGAGTTTAATCCCTGGTACCAAAAAGAAATTCCAAAGGATCTTTTGTATTTTTGGAATAGTCATATTTTCAGCATCCTCCTGTTATTTCAAAGACTCATCTGTTTCACTCCTTTGTCTGAGGATATTAATCATTATACCTTTGTAGTTTTCTTCTAGTGTCACATTGCTTCTGTTTCCTTTGATATGCTTTCCTTCTATTTTCGGGGTATATCTTTCATAATAACATATTTTCCTACTGGCCTTTCATTAAAACATAGATATAAAGCACTCGGAGCTTGTTAGCACTCTCTGTGAGGTTCACATTTGGGTGAGACTGGGAAATTAGAATGTTAAGATTTCTAGGTGTTTCTGTTTGGGCCTGTTGTGAGAAAGAGAAGGTGATGGTGGAGGTGATGGTGGTGGTGGGGTGGGGTTTGTTGTTTTTATTATTGTTGTATGAGAAGTTGCAAACTTGCAGACCAAATGCTGCAATCAGGGAAAGGAGCTGGTGCATTCACCTGATGTTTCTGTCACTGAATCCAGGCTCCCTGATTAGCTAGCTCTATGATTTGGCGATTTAGAATGCTAACTCTTCCTTTTTGTGTGTGTTAAAAATACCGAGGTGCTGCATGAAATCAAACATGTGCTCAAAAGTGGGTGGGCAAGGCAAACTTTACTCCTACCAGAAAGGTGTGCTATGGAACTTGGCTAGCACATACACCTGGGCAGGCAGTTCACCTGCTTTTATGCTTAACCCAGTGCTGCCCTTTGCTCTGATTGGAGGAGCTGAGGGCTTACAAGGAAAAGGCTATAATTAAAATGGCTGCAATTGGATCCAATTAAGGCTAAATACTATATTCTGAAAATGGACCACCTTACTTTCTCTTTCTCACATCTGGACTCACTGCAAGTTACTGACCAGGGATACTTGGAAACTTCAAGTCCTGTGTTGCTTCAGGAATCTCTTTGTCAAGAACTGTGATAGCATGAGATTTTATTTTATTTTATTTCTCCCATAGTTTCATAGGTTAAGGAAGAAAACGAGAGATGCTTAGGTCAGAGACAAAGGACTTCATTATTCATGGCTCAGCAGGCATCTTGACTTTCTTGTTTTCATTTATTCCCCTTGCCCCCAAGTTCCAGGGGGCAATGTGAAGTAACCAAGGATTTGCGTCATTGTGGAGAAACACTGAGCTTTGAAAGCCTCAATATTTTACAATATCTATATAGTTTTTAAATGATTTTTTTTGTAAAGAAAATTTCTTAATCTTAAGGAAGTTCAATTTGTCATTTTGTTTTTTCTTTTTATGTTTAGTGCTTTTTGATATTCCATTTAAAAGATATTTGTTGACCTCAAGATCAGGATTTTTTTTTTCATTTGCTTTCTTTTAAAAATTGGAATATTTTAGCATTCACATTTAGACCTGTAATCTACTTCAAATTAATTTTTATCTGTGGTATGAGATAGGAGTCAAGGTTCACTTTTTTCCTCATAATTATGTCAGTCACTACAGGAAACCCATTGGAAAGAATATCTTAAGGGAGGGTGATACTGTATTTAATATATCATTGCATCAAGAAACAAAATATGCAAGAACAAATGCAGCTGCCATTAGTTTATGCTTATCAATGAAGATTAGGCTATTCAAGAGGGAAAAAAGATGAAAGATATCCTTCCTGTCTTTAAGGAGCTTATAAACATATGGATAGCAATAAATTGTATACATCCACTATTATTTACAAAAGCAGAGGGAAATTGTTGCAGTAAAACTGATAACATGGTTCTCTTAGTCTGCTCACAGCTCCATGGATATATGATTATTAGCACTAAAATTGTCTTATCTTACCCAAAATATCTGAGCACACTTAAGAAAAATTAAAGAATTTTATTTCATAACATATTAGGGAATTTCCTGGGAGAGAACAAAACTCAATATAAGGAGAACCGAGGAAAGGTAAATGTGACTCACTAACAAAGCTTTGGTCAACAGAAGTAAGGTACTATTCTGAGTGTACCATTTGGAACTCAATTTTCTTCTAAGATCCCTAAAAGAGAGGCATGGAGGACACAGTTAAAGCTATTTCACTGAAACCGTGGTAAGACATTGTGATTCAAGCAGCCCTGCATTAGGATTTCTTAGGGTCTATGTAAAAGACTAGAAAGCTCTATATAAAAGATTGAAGTTAGTTCTTCATCACTTTACTACTGACCTCTGTACAGCTTTGTTCTTCTTAGAGAAGTAAAGCCAGCCAGTAAGCTATGAAATAGTGGTACCTTGTTGATAAGGTAGATGCCAGGATAGCAATACCCAGTGATACTGGAAATGATATCCAGTGAATGAAGCATGCCAAATGTAAAAGAGTGTACCCAGAATCCTCTAGAAGATATGGGTACCACATGGTAATTGTCTTAGTCTGTTTTCTGTTGCTATAAGAAAATATCTACAGCTAGGTGACTTCTATAGAAAAGAGTTTGTCTTATGGTTCTGATGGCTGGGGGATCTGAACATCATGGCACTGGCAACCTGGTGAAGGTCCCCCTGTATGCATCACAACATGAAGAGAAGCGTAAGGGGAAGCAGATGCATACAGAAGGGGCATGTGTGTGAGCAAGGAAGCAAGAGACCAGGGAGCAGCCAGGTTTGTTCTTTTTCTAACAATTTATTCTCACAGGAATGAGTCCACTCCCACTCAACTTGATCCACTGCCCAAGACAGCACTAACCCATTCATAAGAGTGGAGCTTCGTGACTTAATTACCTTCTAGTAGGCTCCACCTTTCAAAGGCTCCACCGCCTCTCTACCACCACACTAGGGACCAAACTGTTAGCACATAGACCTCTGGGGGAAGAACCATATCCAAACCACAGCCCCAGTTTATCAGAGTTGACTGTGCTTTTTTGTTGGCATGTGCAAAAAACATCCTTGGATATTACTATCCTCTTGAACAGGGGAAGAGTGGCAGGAGACATAATTAGTAGTTATGATAAAAGACAAGCAGGAAATTACCTTGAAGACATACGTGTAAGACAGTGTCATTCTTAGAATTTAAACATCTAAATCCTCTTACTTATTCTATCCTCCTGATAACGCAAGAGATTGCAGCTGTTTCCAAGACGAGAAGATGCACGTGGGCACATGAAGATGAGGAGATCCATCTACTCTCTCAGCAGGTGATTCCATTCCAGAGCCTGGATTTATGGATATCATTTTCATGTTGTCTCTTTCTATCCTCTTTCGGCTCCGTGGTCCCATGTCTCACTTTCCCTGCTTTTCAGCCCTGCTGACTCATCTACTCACCAAGTCGGGTCTCAGATGAAGTCTTCTGAAACACAGCTCTTACAAAGTTTGTATACAACACCAACAAAGGCTCCTCACTGCCCCCTAAATTAAATATGAACTCCTCAGCCTGGTGGCCATATCTACCTGCTCTTCTTCATTTCTCACTTCTCTTTTATTCTCTTGTTAAACTGAGAGATTTCAATTTTCCCAGCATCTTGAGTTTTCTTAAAGCTTTGTGAACTAGTGTTGTCTTCTCTCTTAATACAAACCTCACTTTCTATCATGTGTTACTGGGTTTGCTTATCTTCACTCTCCCCAAGGTGAACACTCCATATGGCCAGGACTGTGAAGGTTTCCTTGGCATCTCTCTCCTAAGCAGGACTACCCAGTATGTGGAGGGGACAAGTCCTAATATCCTGGATGCTTCCCCTATAGCTGTTTGGCAACACCTTGGGAGTGGACTCTTATCTGATCCAGCTATTGGAGGGACAGGAAGAATGAAATGCCAGAGGGACCTATATCCGCGTCCTCAAACAAATTTTGTCCGTCATTGCACTTAGTGGAAATCAACATGTTTGATGCATCAGTATTCCAAAAATTTTTCCCCACTTCTATCCAAAACATTTTCCAAAGTAAAGAAAAGCTGAAAAGGCAGTACAATATACATCCACCAACTCTTCACCTAGATTAACTATTACACTCGGACATATTTACTCTCTCCTGCTTTGAACACCCACACACAAACATGTGCATGCACATGCATACTTACACACCTGTTTTGGTAATCCCTTGAACATAAATTGCAGACATCATAACATGTCAGGCCTGAGAATTTCACATACGTCACCTAAGGGTGAAAACATTTTCCTACATACCCACAAAGCAAAGAAATCAAAGCTATCATTTAGTATCTAGTTTACAGTCTAAAATGTCTCACCTGTGTACAAAATGTCTTTCACAGCTGTATCCTTTTGATCCAGGAATCAAAGATCACACCTCGATATTTTACTCACTATGTCTCCTCTGTGGCTTTTGATCTATGCTGGCACCCTTAACTTTGATTTGTTGTATTTGCTCTGCATTTATTTTTTTGAAGGCCAGTTTTCTGCAAGAATGATAGATTCATTCCACATTCTAGAATACATGATCTCTCCATCATTATCAGATTTACACTGGACATTTATTTTGTTAAAATATATTAAGGGTGAAATAATTTTAGTCTAAACATTAAATGCCAAATGTATTGACTGCTGTTGTGAAAGAGAGTCTTGGCATTATACTCTGCCTGTGTTCATTAGCTTTCTGTAAAATATGAGAAAGATGCTAACATATGTGGGCCTCCTGTGAATGGAAGTGATATCTCTCATATCAAATTGGCATTGCTTTTGAAGGGTTTAAAACTGCAGCTCCAAAACCAGGTCAATAATCAATCTTGGGTCATAGCTTTTTTTTCAAATTGCTATTATATATCTTTTCTAAGACATATAGGATAGCAAAAGTGCCTCTAAATATTTTTACTAGCAACACTTGAAACAAAATAAAATCCAGAATTCGACATAACAGAAACTAATGGTGGTTGAGGGAAATCATTAGGGGCTATTTATTTTATTCTTCTGGATCATTTTCTTTCCCCTTTGTTTGATATGAGATGGATAGAGTAGGGTTTCATAGTAGAGTTCCATATGATTGATAATATGTTTATGTGCAACGAGACTCTCAGTTGGAAGGCAGCTGCCAGGTGACATATTCCAGCCTTCTGACTCCCTCACTCTAACTCTGTTGAGATCTAGTTCCCCTACTAAGCACAGCCACCCCTGCTGCCAAGGTCCTCTTGCCATGGCACCACTGGCCATTGAAATACTAGAAAACTCCTTTAATAAATATTTCCCCACTGTTTATACATATCAGTTCAGTCTATAGCGATTTTTTCTCTTTTTTAAAAATATTTTTATTAGTGCATCAAAGTTACATTTAATAGTGGGGTTCCTTTTGACATAATCATACATGCATGTTATATTTCAGTCCCAGTATTTCCTCCTGTTTCTCTCCCTTCCTCCCTCCCCATTTCCCTTTCCTCTACACTACTGGTCTTTCTATTTATTTACTGTTTGATTTAATTGGTGCTTTATATAGATATACATATAGTGTGTGTATATATATGTATACATATATATATATATACATACACATATATATGTGGAATATATACCTATATATAGAGAGGTATAGATCAGTTCCTTCCTCAAACACCATGCAGTCACCAGGCATGTGGAAACCATGTGGACTTCACATCCTTAGGAGTGCTCACAGATCAGTAGGTGAAAGATCAGACAATCAGAGGATGCTTGTGGCAGTAAGATGGCAACACACTGGGATGTCTGTGACACCTCACACAAAGGAAGTGGCTGACAGCTCCATAGAACAAAAGCACAACTCTGTTGGAGGAATAGGTATCCTCTAGGGAGGAATGGGCTGAGCATAAGTCCTGTGTGTGTTGGGAGAGGGGGATATAAGAAGACAAGCAAAGCTAAAAAATTAGAAAATGTAGGGTGGTGAAAGAATGGGACAGAGAAGAAGCTGCGAGAGGTGGGGGGCTACCATATCCTTAGGCAATTGGAAGCTTCCAGAATGAGCTTCATATTACAGAGTAGTAACAGAAATAAACTTCCCTTTAGAAGGATGAACCACAGAACATGCATGTGTATGTCTCTACATATGTCATAGTGTACTTTTTAAACTAATATATATTAAAGAGGAAAAAAAAATAGAAGTACATTCTCAATTTTTTTATCTTAGTTTGCTAATAGTACTTCAGTTGATTGGAAACAATATCACCACTAATTCCACTTTATTAATGTTTTTGCTCTATAAAACAAAACACAAAATAAAATAAACATTAAGAAATACTCTAACCCTTCTTCTTTCTGTTTAGAGTCTTTTGTAGGATGGGTAAAGGCATTTCTTTCTCTCCCTTCCTGGCATGGGATGTCTTTGGAAGAATCTCAGAGTAGGAAAAGATCGTGTAAGGATGCTCCTGCCAGTTACCCTGCCTTGGCCCACACATGGGGAACACCACGTGGGATGATAACTCTTGGCCCTGGGCACCACAGCCCACCTGTGGCACCAGCCAACACTGACCATGTCCATGATGTTCCAGTACCCAGTGTCACTGTTGGCATACAGAAGCAAAAAGCTCCTGCTGATTCCTGGGGAATAAAGATACTCAACATATTATTACAAATAGGGTATGTAAATAAAATTACAGTTTTACTCAGTGGAAGAACGAAGTCCATAGAAGTCCATTATAATGCAGAGTGCATTCTCAAAGCAAAGACAAAGCACTGCATTGTTTAGCATATTTTTTGAAGAGGTCATCTCTTCAATCCTGAAACTCACTCTTGTGTCACTTCTGGGAACTTTAAGCTGCAGAAAGAATCAACTGAAAATCCAAGTGAAATGGAGCCTTATTCTCTCAGGGTTTAAATCTGCAGCTCAGTGTGACCTTCATTAATTTTTCTCACCCTTTTTTCTTTGGAGATGGGTCTTGGTATGTCTCCTGGGCTAGCCTTGAACTGGGCTCAAGCAATAATCCAGTTTCCTCCTCTCAAATAACTGGGACTATAGATACACACCACCTTGCCCAGATTGCTCAGCTCTTCTGAATTAAGACTTCTTAAACTATTAGACTTTCTCTCCAGGCCACTGGATTATCAGCTCATGTGCTCATGTAGAGTAAGCACTGTCTGCTTATCTCTGTTGCCAATTCCTCTACAACTCAAAGCTCAGCCACAGTGCTTTATACCTGCTGGCTGGGCAGATGGCTAGAGGGAAGAACACAGATATCCCATGCCCACAGCCACTGTGCCTCCACCAACATGGGGTCCCAGGATTCTCTTCCTCTCTTCCTGAATCTGCTCCAGTAAGATATACAGCCATCCTTCAGTATCTGTGTGGGATTTGTTCCAGGACCCCCATGCACACCCAAATCTGTAGATGCTCAATACTCTTATGTAAAATTGTGTCATATTTGCACAAAACCTACACATATCTTCTTATATGTTTTACATAATCTCTAGATGACTTATAGTACACAGCACAATGTAAATGCTCTAAAAATAGTTATCCTGTATTGTTTAGGGAATAATGATGGAGAAAAAAGTTTGTACATGTTCAGTTTAGAAGAACACCGCTCCCCTCCCCCACAATATTTCTATTCACTGCTGGTTGAATGTCCAGAGGCAGGACACCTGGATATAGAAGGCCGACTACATTTGTCTTTTGTTCTTTAGAGCATTTGACAATTTGAAAATTGTTTCTTCTCCTTGAACTCATCTAATCGTGGCTCCAATGAATAAAACAGGGTGGACTGGAGATGGTCCCCATTTACAGAAAGGTCATCTGAGGTACAAAACCCAAAATCAATACCAAGATATCCCTGTTGGGCTCTGCTGACCTCCTTCACAGCCTCTACAGATCTGTTTGCATGGGTGGGTATGGTTTGTTGTGAAACAAGGAACTGGGAGAATGCAGCAGCGAGGTCCTTCATCAAAGGAAGCTAAAGAAAATAAGTTTTTAAAAATAATGAATCCCTACCACCTACTCCTAGTGGAAGCTCAAAAATAAAATCTCTCTCCAGGGTGCCTGATTGGAGAGAGTCCCCTGGAGGAAATAGAAAGCTAAGGAAATAGCTGCTCTGCCACCACTGTCCTCATTCCATTGGTGCTTGCCACTCAGCAGCCTCTCCATACCAAAGCCTAGCCCAGTGAGGTCCACATCAGATGCTTCCCAAACCAGAGGACAGAGTGACTCCTGACAAGGCTGACACCTGGCTACAAGGGGAACATTCACTGCACCCCTTTGTAGCAGGTGGCAAGACATTTGATAAAGATGTGCTTCCCATTTCTGTTCATTCTCTATATGACACAGTGGGAGAAACTGGCTCCAGCACTGCCTTTAACTGAAGACAGAGATTCACCATCAGTCAAGTGGTTAGTATGAGATCAGGTGAGATAGGTGAACTGGACTAGAATCTCACTCCAAAGCTTACTAT
This sequence comes from Geosciurus inauris, assembly GCA_004024805.1. Taxonomy (NCBI): domain Eukaryota; kingdom Metazoa; phylum Chordata; class Mammalia; order Rodentia; family Sciuridae; genus Geosciurus; species Geosciurus inauris. Next base: position 67,877 of record PVHX01000693.1, read on the forward strand.
ACACTCTGAGTGGATATTAACATATCAAGTCTCTGGTTCCTTGTGTAGATAACAACAGCTTGCTCATAAAGCAGCTCTCGGTGTTTGATGACAGGTTTTTGTAAAGATTCTCAGTTTTTAAAAAATTAAAGATGTGTAGACATCTAATAAATGGTTTGATGTCAAAAGTCACTTGATGTCTTGAGAGATGAAGTTGAGATGAAATTTGTATGGTATATGAATCTGAAGGGGCCATTAGCATGTGTGAGGCCCTGGGTTGGATCCCTAGAATCACAAATAAATAGATCAACCAACCAATCAATCGATCAATAAGAAGGGGCCTGACATTAATCAAGTTGAAGCCCATTCATTCCGTGTCTAAATTCCATTGTCCACTTCTCAACAAGTGTTTTTATAACATGACTGAACTCATGTGATGAAGCAGTTCCCCCAGAGAAGCAGAACACACAGTCATTTGTTAAAAAGTTTTCTCCTTCTGTTTTTCAGTGTGACTCCTACGATAGTCTGAAGGCTTGTGTCCTTCCAGAGTTCTCATGTTGAAATCCTCACCTCCATGTGATAACAGAATTAGAGGATGGGGCCTTTGGGCAGTGATGAGTCATGAGAGTGAAGCCCTTATAAACAGGAATAGTGCCCTTATAGAAGAGCCCTCAGAAAACCTCTCCCCCTTCTGCCTTGTGAGGTCACAATAAAAAGGCTCCATCTATGAGTAGAGGTGAGCCCTCACCAGACACCAAATCTAGCACTCAATGTTGACATTGCTTTGCCTCTCAAACTGTGAGAAATAAATTTTGTTTTGTTTTTTATAAGCCATCAAGTCATGGTATTTCATTCTAGCAGCTTGAAGGGACCTAGATAACCCATTTAGTTAGTTTCTTATAAAGAAATGAAGGCCAGGCCTGAAGAGAGAACTGTGCAACCACAGTTTCATGTGTATGACAGTTCAAGTCCTCATTGTTCTTTACTAATATATCTATTAGAATTGCTAAATTGAGTGCACAATAGATGGGGGCCCTTGTCCTTGAGGAGCAAGGGGAAAAGGTAGGTAAGCCATTAATCTCCTGCTCACAAGAAAACATATTTGCAAATGTTGGTCAGATTTCAGTAAGTGTACAATGGATCATTTAACATAATTAGGAAAGGCAAAGGAGTCTCTCTCCTAGGCAAGAGCTGGATATGCTGGAATCTGAAGGAATACCGAAGTTGAGAAAGTTAGCTGTACTTGATGTGAAATGTCACTTTGTGCAGAGGGAATAACATGAGAGGACATGAAGCAAGCACAGCCCGTTGAAGGAACTCACTGAAGGCCAATAAGACTGAACAGGAGAATAGAGGAGAGTGTTGAGACTGCAGAAGGCAGACTTCCTGCTCCTCTAGAGACAGAGAAAAAGACAGAGTGCTTTCCATTTGGATCTCCACAGTCCTAACAGGCTGGATATAGTGGTGCATTCCTGTAATCCCAGTGACTAAGAAAGAATCCAAGACTGAAGTCAGCTAGGGCAACATAGCAAGAATCTGTCTCAAAATAAAATAAAAAAGACTGGGATGTAGCTCAGTGGTTAAGTGTCCTTGGATTCAATCCTTACCACCAAAAAAAAAAAAAAAAAAAAAAAGAAGTACTACAAGATTATGAGATCCTCCTTAAGAATCAAACTCATGGAAGTCCACATTGAGAAAAAGCCGGTTCTTTTACTTACGATATTTAGTTAAGAGCAATTATAATTCCTGGAGATGAATGTTAAGACAGGAGTCACCTGGATGCATTGCAAGGAAGGATCTTTCTACAGGAAGAAGATTTTGAGGGGTCTGATAGCTAGTCCAGAGATGACCACAGGTGGCTGTTACCTGGGGGACTTCATTTGCATCACAAGAAAACCCTGGATGGCTGTTCACATCCAGACTTCCTCGGAGTGAACCATCACATTTCACCCCAGAAGCTCAAGCCCCTATTGAAATAAGCTATGATCTATATAATGACCATTTCCCTTGTCCCTCTTTTAGCCTAAAATGTTCATGCCTCAGGCATGTGATAACTTTTGTGTGTGTGTGTACGTATGTGTTTTCCTGTATCATAAGTAGGGGTTGTTCCTACATGGATTTGGAGAGGTAGCTTGGGGAATAGATCATCCACGGCTGGTAGTTGCTGAGAGCTATGGGAGACCATTGGAAGGCAGGACATGGTAATGGGAATGTGATCAAAATAGCGTGCCACATCCCTTCTATCATGAGAGATGTTGTAACTGGATATCAGAACGGCATGTGCTCCTGCCTCAATGGGATAGCTCAACCTCCTTTGATAGCAGTCCTCCCTTCCTCCCTATATTGGTCAGTTGGATCGCCATAATGGAATGTCACAGATTAGGCAGCTTAAAGAATATACATTTATTTATTACAGTTCTGGAGATCTAGGGAAATCATAATCAAATTGCTGAAACAAAAAATAATAAAGGAAAAAACCTTAAAATCAGCCCAAAGCAATAAAGATATTACACAGAGGATAATGTTGGCAAAAATATGCTGACTTTTCTTCATATATAATGTAAACCATGAAACAATGGAATATCATCTTTAAAGTACTGACAAGAAAAAACTGAGGGAAAAAATCTTTTCAATGAAAAAAATCTATGTTCAGGAAAATATCCTTAAGAAATTAAGTAAAATGAAAGTATTTTATAATTAATGAGTAGGAGTATCCATCAGGAACAACAGTGCACTACAAAAAAAACATGAATCTTTTTCAGGCTGATGGAAAATTAATATCATGGAAACTGGAGTCTACTGAAGGACTGAAGCACTCAGAAAAATGTAGCTGCATGAGTAAATATAAAAGATTTTCTTATTTTAAATTTCTTCAAAAATAGTTTACAATTTAAAGCAAAAATAATAGCAATGCATATCATTTGTAACATATATGGAAATAATGTGACAATAGTACAGAGGAAAAGAGAAGAAAATTGGAAATACACAATTATAAGTTTCTTATAAATGATAGTATGCAAATAACATAGTATTTTTAGAGTAGATATTGACACCATACATCCTTGATTCACCATTAAAAATAACACAGAGAAATAGACTGGGTGTATAGCTCAATGGTGAAGTTCTGGTCTAGCATTCACTAAGCCCTGGGTTTAATCCCCAACACCACAAATATAGCAAATACAATAAAAAATACTCAGTTGATCCAAAAGGAGACAAAAAAAGAAGAATACAAGGAATAAAAGGAGATGGAAAGTAAATATCAAGAGGGAAGGCAAACAGAAACATCAGTAATCACACCGAGTGTAAATGGACCAAACACATAACTAGTCCAACACATCAACGTTTCATTGGAGGTACTAGTGCTCTTGATTATTTTGAAAACATGACAGTGGAGATATAGTACACGAACCAGACAAAGAAACTGAGAAGTAAGATGTGTGCAAGGACTAGGATCTCATTTTCATTTTGTTAGCATTTTCCTTAGTTGTCCTAAGTGAGTATTTAAAATGGGAAAGCTGATGTAAAAATGTGCCAATTACCAGTATATTATTTATGTGTCTCCAAATAGATTTTGAATCTCTCATCTCAAGCAATTTTCAATTTGAAAATATATAATTACTACTTTCAAGTCTGTCCCTTCCAGATTGGGCTTTTAGCTCTCGCTCTGTAGCTGACTCAGACTATTCATCAGGTGACAGATCAGCAGGAAGCTGGGCACCATCTGATGCTGAGGAGGGGATGGGAGATGGAAAGAGACCAGTCTCATAGCCTGGATGCTTGATGGTTACCTTGCTCAGAGGGGTCACTGATATGAAAGCTGGGGCGTCAAACATTACTGTTAATATAGAGTTCATCTTTTTTAGCAAGATTGATAAAATATTAAGGCTTTAGAATCCATGTCCCCAAGTTAAGAAGGAAACTATAGCTTTGAGTATCCAATTCAAATTTTAAATCATACAATCCTTTCAGTGATCTATGTCTTTTATAATTAAATGAAAGTTATTTTTCTTTCCTCTACCAATGCAAAAGTAGAAATCAAGGAATTTTGGTACACACAGATGTCTTTTTTCCTTTTATTTATTTATGTATTGTAATAGGTATACATGACAGCAGAATGCATTTTGATTCATTGTACACAAATAGATGTCTTAATTAACTCACTAGTCCTCTGGTGGAAGTACCCAAGAATATATTCTGTGTCATGCTCTTCATCTTCACATTGTGTGTTTATATGTCATGTATGTAGTTATGTGGAAAGAGATGGGGAGAGAGATATCATACCAACAATTAAGAAAATCTTAAAAAGAAAAAAGTTATTCCCTTCCTACCTGGCTCAGCAGTTTTTGCCTGTTTCTGTCAAGTGTGTGTGCATATTCTTAGATATGTTTCCTAGGTTTTAGGTCAAGCAAAATACTTGAGACAGGCACTGTTGTTCTGAGTACAGTGAAAAAAATAATATGAATAAGGATGTCTTATCCTCCAAGGAATCCAAAGGACAAATGTGTATAAGCAGAGGAAAAATACATGACAGTGTAGGACAGTGTGGACAGATGTGTGCATAGGGGAAAGTGCTGCCCATGAGTGAAGCTTGGCTTGTGTCCGTGAAAATGCCCTTGTGAAATCCTGGAAAGTTCCTTATTGCTCAGCATGGTTGTCACTTGGAGGCTTCCCTAGCTACTGAGTTTCTGGGGATTGTCAGGACAGGTTTGTACAATGACCCTGTCACCTTCTCCTTTGAAACTCATGGGTCAGGGGCCTTTGCTTGGCAAGTATGACTTGAAATATTTACCCCCCAAATCATTATCCCGATCTTTTTTCATATTAAACTCCTGTCTGACCACTTCAACAGGCCATTCTGCACTCAGAAAGTTGTACCTGACCTCCTCTGTTCTCTAGCTGCACAAACAGGGTGAATATCACCTCCTGCAATGTCCCTTCCAGATATGCACCAGCAACTCCAAACCTCGCCAGCCCGAAACACTCACTGCATTCCTTGTATTCAAGTTAAAGATGACTGCAACTCCCATTTTCCAGGAGAAAATTTAATAAGAGTCATTACTAGGCAGGCCTCTTTCTGCCTCCCCAGGGATCCTGGGATAGCCCTAGTATTCCAAACCTTAGAGACTCTGTAGACAACCTCATTGTCCAGGTTGTTGCTTCTCAAAGGCAGGAGCTTGTTCCTCTCAGGGCAGCGGTGGTCTCAAGATTAATTGTGAGTCTGGCAACGTTGGGCAAATT
>PVHX01000693.1:73196-106681 GCA_004024805.1 Geosciurus inauris
ATAAAAAATATATATAAATATATATATATATATACTGTTCATTGAAAGTGCATATAAAGATGTTTAATATGAAGAATGTAATCTGCTTATAAAGTTAGAAAAATTATGATTGTAACAATTTTTTTTCTATTTGCCTCAACAAATGTTTTCAGTGAATAGTGTGTACAGCTTCTGAAAATTTGTTTTTTTCTGTTATGTATTAAAATACAACTTTTGAGAAAAATAAAAAATAAAAATAAAAATTAAAAAAAAAAACAAACAAAAAACCAAAAAAAAAAAACACTCCCTCTGCTTACAAACCTAGCACTGGGATTAGGAGGGCAACATCCCATCAAATTGTCAGACTCATCTCTTGTGACAGGGCATGTTAACGCTCCATTCTAAAAGTCTGTAATCATTTGCTAGCTCTAAAGTTGATATGGCAGAGCTTCCTTCTTGTTGCATTTTAACCACCTATTTCATTTAAAATGTTTTAGAGGCGATCCTGTTTCTTGATGCAAAGAAATGTTGTATGCAATTAGGATCCCATTAACAGTACAACAGAGAACTGTGCATTCTAACAGGACTGCTGGGAAGATAACCCAAGCCTACATTTCCATTATGCCTGTACCTTGGGTAGTGTCCCAAGTGCTCTGGATATGGGTGGATATATTTTCATTTAAAGACTCTGTGTGTGTGTGTGTGTGTGTGTGTGTGAATAGATAGATATATAGAGAGCATGAGCATTGGAGAGAGAGCCTAGTAGATTCTAAATAGCATTCCTTGCTCCAAAATACTCTTAGAGTTTACTTTTTCCTGTATTTATATAAACATGACTGGTGATCTGGTGATGGTGTTTGCCTGTAATCCCAGCTACTCAGTAGGTTGAGGTAGGTGGATCTTATGTTTGAGGTCAGCCTGCACAACTAGCCAGACCCTGTCTCAAAACAAAATATGAAAAAAGATCTGGAGTGTAGCTTAGTGGTAAAGCAACCCTGGGTTCAGTCCTAAACACACACACACACACACAATATTTGGGGCTCTTCCTTTGCTATAATAGTTTTTAAAAATTCATTTTGAAAAACTATGTACACCACCAGAGAGAATAGGATCATAAAACCTGATAAACCTATCACCTAGTTCAATATTTACTGATTTCTTCAAACATTTTGATAATCTTGAAATATTTTATGCAAACCCAGGCCTCTCATTATTTTTCCCCTTCATATTTGAGAATTCATTGTTTATAAAATGGACTTCTGAAATCTAACAACAATATGTTTATAGTACCAACAAAATTCACAGTACTTTTCTAGCATCATGTCATATCCAGCCCACCTCCAAACATAGCTGTGTGGCTGTGTTGCATAAATCAGGATCAGAGCATCCAGTGCATTTGATGATAGCCACATGTCTTTTGAAGTGTCCTTGATTGTTGAGCATGGGTTTGTTGAAGTCAGTTGTCTGCTTTCTTTCTTTTAGTAACATTGACGTGTTCTGTTTCCCAGAAAAGTTGTCTGCATTTCATACCTTGAATTCTATCACATGTCATTTCTTTCTCTTTTAATAGCCAGAGTTCCTTGGTACAAAGCTACTTTCCCTCACCAATTAGAGGTATTTGTTTTACCTGAGAGACATGTACACAACAAAAAGGAAGATCAATGCTGAAATCTTTCCTTGTAATTGACAATTTGCAGAATTAATGGAGCGCTGGTTTTCTCTCTCTCTCTCTCTTCCCTTCTGTCTCTTTACTAAATATTATACTCTCAAACATCCTTATATTTTCAATGCACTTTAGTCAACTATAGTAATTACTCTTTTTGATTCCGAGAATCAGACTTTTCTATTTTGGCCAAGTTGGCTTCCATGACTTTAGACATGCCACTGTTGATCCTTAGCTGTCTCACCTCACCCTACGATCTCTGTTCCTTATTTTCCCAAACATTGGACTTGGTCAGTACTCTAGGGAGCTCTGCTGTCTATATGGGGCTAGCATTTAAAAAACACCATCTAGTATTTAGGGGTGGGCATTGTTATTAGTCTGTCAGTATTTCTAGAACCTTCTACTGTTCAGAGCTGGGAAATGCATAGTGTTTAAAGAAAGCAATCAGAATCAAGGTCAGTCTCTAGTCTTGTGTTCCCTGGCCCTCCATGGGACCTTCCACTGATGTTGGTCAATGTTGCTGTTTCTCCATCTCCCTGGGATACTTTTGTTGTGTACCCTTTCCACTTCCAGGGAACTTGTCATGTCATTTATCCTGGAGTCCTTGCTCTTCTTGAGAAGGCAGGTCCTTCCTCCATGGGAAATGTGGAGCCTACAATGACTTCTCCCAGTTTTGCCATCATTTCCTGGGCAATTGCCCTGGTTTGTGTGGCTTGTATTTGTAGGTGGACTATGGGGCCTCAGGTACTGCCTCGCATCATCACCACCCAGATGCCCTAATGCTTACCCCTCCTAGAGGTTAATGTAAGTGCTGGGGCTACACCAGCAGCATTGGGAGCTGACCTTTGTTTTTAAAGATACTGCCCAAGGATTATCCTTATTTCATTATCTTTATTCATTTGACTTACAGGAATTTGGGGAAATGCAGAAATGATATAGCTGCCCTGATTCTATTTCTCAATAATGTCTCTACTGAAAAATCAATGTATGAGGGCTAAGGGTATAGCTCAGTGGCAGAGAATTTGTCTGGCATGCACAAGGCTCTGGGTTCAATCCCCAGCACCATACACACGGAGTCTTTGATTAGACACAAGATAGACATAATCCTCTCATGGAGACATTTACATTTATGTTCCCTACAGAGACAATAAAACAAAGCAAATGGCATAAAGCCCTGCAAATGAAAATGAACTCCTGTTAGGTCAGACATCCCTCTGGGGATTGTCCCAAAGAAGGGAAGATTTTATTCACTTCTCCTCTCAATGCTTTCTGACCTTTGTGCTAAGAATAATTCAGTTGTTGCTTTAAACATTTGTAGTTCACCTACCTCTAACTGCTGGTTACAATGAAAGAACAGAGTCATTGTCTCTTCCTTTAAGCAGCCTGCAGAGCCTCCTCAGTGTGGCCTAAGGCAGCCTTCCTGGGGAAATTATGCACCAAAAAAAGACTTGGAGAAGCTGCTGTTAGCAATCTTGTATCCAAAAGGCATGGTGCCTTTAGCTGGTGTTAGGGGAATTTGTTCTGACTTATGTAAATAGGTATGCTGAAAAAAATAACAACAAGCAAAACATGTGGTTTGAATCAAACTTGGCTGTAAATTGCAATTATTTATTTATTTGGTTTTTATTTCACAATTTTTAAGAGATCACAGAAACTTCACTATACTAATGTATATTATGAATTGCTTAAAGAAAGAGCTAGCATCCAACATTTCCTAAACTAGCTTGACCACTCAGCATTTTTTATGCCTCTGTTCTGAGAGGTCTACCAAATCTGTGTCCCTAAGAAACACTAAGGCAAAATGAATGCTATAAGAGGCATGCATAGAGCTTATTATCATCAAACAGCTATATGAGCCTAAGAAAGGAATAGGATTTATTCTTTACCCCTCGTTTTTTGAACCACTGTTTTCTGAATAGAGTAGTGTTGTTCAGCATCATGCTAATTATGCCAAAGGAACTTAATCTCAGGTCCTGTTCTTAAGGAGACAGAGTGTTAATAAATCATTATGCCATAATGTGATGAATGCTAGGAGTTATGGAATAAAAAGGGCCTTAATTAAAGGAACAAGTGACCATTATGCTAAGATAATTCAATTGTTGCTTTAGACATTTCAGTTGATTTGCAGTGATGGACAGTCACGAGGGATTCCAAGAGAAGATTATTGGAGAGAGAGTCTGAGAATTTACATGAAGAAGGTGCTAGGGTGCATTACCCTCCCTCTGGCCAGGCCCTGTTGAAGGCTGCCATCATGGAAGTCTGGTGTGGGGACTTTTGAAGAGTGTATCAAAATCAGAGAAATATACTCCAGCATTCTATAACACAGTAAGCTAACAATAGTTTACAAAAATCTATTGCATATTTTATGAAGAACTAGAAGAGAAGAGCTTGAGGGCCTTAAGCATAAAAAATGACAAGGAGATTGAAATGTGTGTTATCCTGATTTGGTCAGTGCATGTTGCATAAGGTGCACTAAATTATTGTTTTGGGAGTTCTAGGCCAGACACCTGATTTCCAGGGTCCTAAAGAACCAGGTCCAGCTACTAACCCCAAACACCGAATATAGAACATAATGGTGAAAAGCAGCAAGAAAGGAAATTTTAACCAATATGGCTATACTGGGAAGTGAAAGTAAGACCTAGGATCTCAGACCTTTCTTGGATGCTGACAAGAGCTTCAGATTTAAACAGAGGAAGAATTGGGGCAGGAGTAGGAGGCATGCATATATATTAGGGGTCTCTAGAGGAACAGAATCAACAGGAAGCATAATTATGAAAAAGGGATGTCTTCTGTGACCGTAAGCTGGATACTACACAATAGCCGTCTGCAGTCTAGAGAGCTGGAAGAACCAGTAGTTGCGCAGTCCAAGAGGTTGAAGCCTCAGAACAAGAGAGATCAATGGTGCTACCCTAGAATCACTGGCAGAGTCCACTTTGGAAGAATGAAGTGAGAGTCCGTCAGACGATCACAGCAGCAATCAAGAACCTGTTCAAGATGAATGGAGCTTGCACCTGCTGCTGTTTCCTTGTTCTTCCAACTTTTATTCCATCCAAACCATCATGCTATTGTCTATATGATCTGTGATCCTGAAAGGGAAGAGATGGCTGGAGACTTCTAGGCACCACTCACTCCAGGATTCTGAAGCAGAAGGCTGCAAGACTTGCCTCAATCTTCAACAGGGGCACCATAGGTTGGATAAATTTAGGGCTAATAAGCTTTGTATTGCTAGTTTTATTTATTTATTTTTTGGGGGGTTCTGGAGATTGAACATAGGGGCACTTTACCACTGAGCCACATCCTTGACCCTATTTTGTGTTTTATTTAGAGACAGGGTCTCATTGAGTTGCTTAGCACCTTGCTGTTGCTGAGGCTGGCTTTGAACTCAAGATCCTCCTACCTCAGCCCCCAGAGCCACTGGGATTAGGGGGCGTGCATCACTACACCTGGCCTTACTAGTTTTTAAATAAACACTCCTTAAGTGATTACCCCCCCAGCTATGTACAAAGCAGAGCAGGAACTTGACCCAAAGTTTAAAATAATAAAGGAGACAGATACAAGATGAAGTCAGAGATGCCAAGCTCTATCCTGCTTTTAGTTGTCCATAGGGCAACTGCAGGCTGAAGAGTCACTGCTTTTAACAAAAGAGTCACTGCTTTTAACTTCTTTAAGTTCCTGTTGTTTAATCACAATGTATCCCATAAATATGTACAATTATTATGTATCAGTGAAAAAGAAAAAGATAATAATTAAGAATTTAGAACCATGGCTGACACATAAAAAGCTTTCTATAAATGTGGCTATTGTAAATTCTAGAAGTTCAATATGGGAACAGGTCCTAGTTAATGGAGATACTTAGTTTTCTTGACATTTCTTTCAATCTCATTTGGCTGCCTTTTTATATATTAACCTGCCAACAGCAATAAAAAGCTCCCTTCCATTGACCAAACTAATAAGATTTGGGGACTTTGCATCTTTCCTTAAGCAGATAAGATTCAGGCACATTAATGTGTGGCACAGGATTTGTTACCAGAGGTTGAGAGCCAGCTCAGGAATGATCCTCCATCCTTGGATGTAATGCTTAAGGTTAGGGCCATTACCCAGCCCAGAAACAGAAGTATAGCAAGGCAGGGGTGGAAGGTAGAGCAGATTTACTGCAAGATGAGGTAAAGGCAAGAGAAAATGATACATCACAGAGAGAGGAGTGGGCAGATCAGTTATAGCTTTGATTAGGCTTTAGGCTTTTGTTAGAATAATGGGTGGAGATTTGCAGTGCCGGAAGCCTTGGAATAGCAGGTAGCTAAGCCTCTCTGGGTCAGAGGAAGTCATATGACTCAGTGTGAAAACCGAGGGCATGGATTTCACACTTAGGTCATTTTGACCTTTTTGGTCTAGTGTGCCACCAGTGGAAGATCATATGATGGCCCTTGGATCAGATCACGCGAGTATGCATTACCTTAGTACTATGATGTGTACCCACAAATCTATGGAGGAGTGTGGTGGCCCTTTTTGGTGGAATTGGGGGTGACTAGTGGTACCATTTGGTGGCTCTGAGTAATCTACTTACCTATCCAAGATGGACTTCTTCTATATCCCCACCCACACAAGAGAGGGAGAAATTTATGACTTCATGGCATTACATAATAGGTATTGACTCCTCTGAGTCAGTTAGCTGCTGATTAGGGGCCCTTTATCATTGCCCTTTCTTGTCTCCCCCCTTTTCCATTCCTGCTCATCTCTAGCTACCTACACAAACAGAATCTTATGGACATGCCATTATTGTGTTTTGTTTTGGTGCTGGGAATTGAATCCAGGGACTCACACAAGCTTAGCATGCACTGTACTACTGAGTTATCCCCCAAGCCCCTAAACATGTAATTATTCTAAAAACTAATTGTTCATAGTTTTGAAAGCATGTGTCCAAAGTTGTGTCTTATCTTGAAAGAAAGAGAGAGAGCGAGAAAGAGAGGAGTGGAGGGAGGGATGAAGAAGGGAGAAGGAAGATTTAAGGCCTGGCCATATGCTTGGCAGCTGAAGGGGTTGGGAATATGCAGTCTGGCTAAGTACATTTGCTAGCATGTGCTTTTCCACTGGAAAGAGAGCTTGGGAAGGATGAACTCACTGCCTGATTTGAAATAAGGCAGCAAATAGTATCAGTGAACGTGTCAAAGACAACTAGACCTGGACAGTAGTGAAAGCAGTAAAATAGATTTTATTTGGGACTTTGCAATTGGGGAAGGGACCTCAAAATAAAACTGGGCTCAATTCTGAATATAGCTTAGTCTGTTTGCACTGCTTTGAGAATTGCCTGAAGCTGGGTAATTTAAACAGAACAGAAATTTATTTCTCAGTCTGGAGGCTGAAAAGTGCAAGATCAAGTTGCCAGCGGTTTGGTATCTGATAAGAAGCTGGCCTCTGTTTCCAAGTTGATGCTTGAATGCTATGTCTTCACATGACTGAAAGCAGAAGGGCAAAGGGAGACAAACTCCTTTTGTCAAATCCTTTGATAAGGTTTCCTAATCCCATTCATGGGGGAAGCCCTTGCAACTCAATCACCTTGTAAAACTGGATGTTAAGAGGAGGCCCCTAGTGAAGATTCAGGAACCTGACTAACATTTGGTTAAGCAGAGAATTTTTGTCAATAGTGCCAAGGTTAGTTCGTAGATTAGTGGTATATTATGTGGAGAGAGTTGGTGGCCTGGTTTGTAGCAGTCAGACCTACCTCTCTTTGTAAATTGTTTCTGTGGTTCACTACCCATGGGATGTTCTATAACAATACAGATTGGCATTTCAGTCTCTTTTTGAAAACTTTGCAGGGCTGTCAGGAGAACTAGCTTAATCAAATCATGGAAAATCATGCTTGTCATAATCATAGATGCTCCAAAACATAACTATTATTTTCTTGTGTAGTATATTCTGTTGAGCTATGGGTGGTGGCATACTCCTGTTATCCCAGCAACCTGAGAAGCTGAGGCAGCATGATAACTATCGCTTTAATAAAGGGGGTCGGTGAAGGCCACGTGGCTTTCTCGACGAGTTGGGGTCCAGAGAGGCGAGGAAAAAGGGGTCCCCGGGGAAGTCAATATGGGGTCTCTCTGGACGGTGATGATAATTTGCGGAACCAATCTCTCCAGGCCCCAGGCCCCGGGGTGTAGGTAAAAATCTCCTCTGCCCCAGCGAGACGCAGAGACACCCGGGACAAGAAGCAGGGACACTGGGGCAAGGAGCAGAAAACAGCATTTATCCCAGAAACTATAGAAGCTTAAATACACTTTTGGGCCAATCAGATCCAAAGGTCACAAACAAAGGGGTGCTCTTTGGCAAGAGCACAGTCTATTAGCATAGAATGGGGAAGGATGGAAGGGAGGGGTTGGAAGGTATGGAGAATGCTCCTACAATAGCAAGTTAGAGGCCATCCTCTTCTATACAGTCAAATCCTCAACAGCTTAGAGAGATGTTTTAGTTAGTGTTTTCATTGCTGTAACCAAAAGACCTGACAAGAGAAGTTGGAGAAGGAAAAGTTTATTTGGGATCTCAAAGTTTCAGAGGTCTAAGTCCATGGAAGGCTGGCTCCATTCTATGGGACTCAAGATGAGGCAGAACATCATGGTGGAAGAGTGTTGTGGAGGAAAGCAGCTTGAGACATTACCGGGAAGCAGAGAGAAATTCCATTTGCAGATACAAACTGTGTACCCCGAAGGTACATCCCTAATGACCCACCTCCTCCAGCCATACCCTACCTGCCTTCAGTTATCACTTCATTAACCCCTATCAGGGTATTAATTCATTGACTTGGTTAAGGCTTTCATACATAACCCAATCATTTCACCTCTGAATGTTTGTGTATTGTCTCACACATAAGCTTTGGGGGACGTCTACGATCTAAATTATAACAGAGACTCTGATTCAAAAAAGAAATAAAAAATACTGGGGATGTAGCTCAGTAGTAAAGTGCCTCTTGTTCAATTCCCAGTACCAAAAAATAAATAAAAATAATAATACTTGCTGTTGGTAAAAACAAGAAGTATATGCAAACTTAAAAATCAGAAATTGAAAACCCTCATCAGAAACTCAATCCAATACTGAAACAGAAATTTTACTTATTCTTTAAATTAAAATATTATCATCAATGAAATGCCATAATTTACCATTTAAAAATATGTCCAATGCAACAGTGTACTGATACAATACTGCCCATCTTCCTTGGAGTCAGGTTACAGTTTCCCATGTGTGACTATTATGCTCTAATTATGTATGTCCATGAAAATAGTACTTTCTCCATATTAAAAAGAAGGTACATTGTACTTTTGCCATTTTTTGTGGATAACAATGCTTCCATGTTTGTAATTATTATTTTCAGTCTATGAACTTGTTGCATTAAAAAATTCTACTAATTTTTTATAATGAAATCCTACTGGGTGATGTTTATTCTGACTCCAAGAAATTTACCATTTTCCTCTCTGGAAGAGTAGGAACATTTAAAGCAAGAACTCCCCAAGTGAACATTTCTCAGTTTTAAAATGTTCAGCATTCATCCTTGTCCTGAATACAAAGAAACACAGCACCCTAGGGTTCTATTGCCCTGCCAGGGGCCCGTTTGTCTTGTATCTTCAGAAGTCAGGTCTGATTCCCATTTGTTACTATCTGTTCGATATTTTTTTGTGGTATGCATTTCAAATGCTTACAGTAAAAATGGAGGCCAGAAGAAACACTGGGTCTTTGGAAAGGGAAACTATATGATTGGAGGGGTGGAGAGTTCAGGGTTTGTAAAGAGGAGGAGGTCTCTTCAAAGTCTTAAGTGCATCAGCTCTACATTTCTCTCCTATTGCCAGAGTGTTCTCTGGGTTCATAGTCAGTTCATCACCTCCTAGATGTAGCTGGATGTGGCTCTGAAATCACAGAAGTTCTATTTTGCTGTATATGTTTTAAAGTATATTTTTAATTGACATAGTAATTGTATATATTTATAGGATAAAGTGTGGCATTTCAATATATGTATACATTGTTAATTATCAGATAAGAGTAATATCTATTACCTCAGACATACATCATTTCTTTGTGTTGAGAACATTCAACATCCTCTCTGCCAGGTCTTTCAAATTATTCCATAAACATTGCTGTCATCCATAGTTATCTTACTGTGCTACAGAGAACAGGTAGTTGTGCTCCTATCCAGCTGTGCCCCTGTTGCAGTACATCTGCATGCACATGGTTGTGTGGAGATGTTTAACTTACTTTCCATGGAAAAGCTGCCTAACTGAACATCTCCAGGGGCCCTCAGCTTTCCCCAGGAGATGATGGAGCTCAAATAATTTATTTTTCCTATCATGGATGTCACTAAGAAGTTAATTAGGCCCTGGGGGTGATAGAGATGAATGGAACCTATCCCCCATAAACACACACTCCTTCTGACAGACCTTAGCTTTCTCTAAGCAAAGGTTTGTAAACCATTAGTGTAGATAAGTGAGTAGATGTACCACTTCCACAGCAACTGAGAATACACTTGTAAATGGCCTGAATAAAGGAAAAAAAATTTACAATGAATGAAGAGCATCCGTGAAAGTCTTCCACATCATTTCTGTCAATTGCTTTTAGGTGATGGGTATTCACCCTGAACCCATAGTAATACCTAAACTTTCCTGAACCTGTACCTTGTCTTCAGTTTACATGACTCACCAACACTTTCCTGAGCCAACCCTTCTCCTTTCACACCATCAAGCTCAACTCATTGCTCCATTTCTGTCATCTCTGACTCCTTTAGCTTTACTCCAATTTGCATTGTTTCTAAGGTGAGCCTATGTATTTACCAGGGATTATGTTTCCAAGGTGAGCCTATATATTTACCATGGTCAGTTCCACCAATAATTTAACAAAACAAAGCTCTTTTCTCTCCTTATTCTTTTGTTTTCTACTTGGTCCTCCCTGGCCCTAAGCCTACTGGCTGAGACATTTGCTGTTCATGTTTCATCACTGCCATTATGTGTGCACCCTCTGTGGCCCCTGTAATCTGTCTATCCCCAGTCTAGTTAGGGCTTGAGACTGCCCTGACCTATGTAACACACAGGATTCTTTTCATTTAGTATTTTGGGGTTGATAGTCCATTTTCACTCCAAGTGTTACTTTCAGTTGTTGGGTTGTAGTGACTTCCCCCTATGAGAGCCCTAGATTTCAACTTCATGTTGTGGAACAGGGCAGTTAAGGCCTAACGGGATTTAGGGCCAAACTAACTATTTAATCAATAGTTTGTCATTAAATCTATATATGTCAACATTTAAAAAATTATTTATGGTTGACACCATAATTGTACATATTACTAGAGTATAATGTGATATTTAGATATATGTATGCATTGTATAATGATCAAATCAGGATGATTAACATACCTATCATCCCAATTATTTATCATTTTTTGTTACAAGAATTTTTTTAATAAATTTATTTATTTAATAGTTCTACTTAGGTATACATGATAGCAGAATGTATTTTGATTCATTGTACACAGATGGCGCACAACTTTTCATTTCTCTGCTTGTATGTGATGTAGAATCACGACATACATGCAGTCATACATAAAGCTAGGGCTATGAGAATGTTTAAAAACCTCTCTTCTAGATCTTTTGATCTGTACACCGTGTTATTATTTACTCTAGTCTTTCTACTATGTAAAGAACATCAAACTTTACATGTTCTATTTTGCTGGACTTTGTACCCAATGCATTAAGAGGTAGAGACATTGCAAACAGGCATCTGCTAGGAGTGGTTTGTTGAGAGCAGCAGTTAAGTTCACAGGGGAAAGGGCCAATGGGAGCTGCCCTCTCAGTACAGGCAATCAAAGGGTATTTCTGTAGAGAACCTACTTCCATGCTGTCCATATCAAATTCCCAAAGTTCTTTATTCTAGACTTTATCCACCAGGGAGAGAAAACCAGGAAACAGTCCTCTCACCCAACACACCCTAGTTTCCCGGTGGTTTTATCTGGACTCTTGTTTTGGGGGTTGGGGAGCTGATCTGTGTAACAGGTATATCATAATGCAGATGGTAAGGGACTCACCAAATGAGGAAGCCTGTGTTCCAGATGTTTGGTCATCTAAAGCCATTATACTCAAGGGATCAGACAAATGATAGGATCTGGAAGAGAGATTTAAAATTTCTGTCTTTCAGTGAATTTCTAATTCTATTTGTTCTATGCTAATGCATTATCACGTGTACTCGAAGCCTGATAGTACATATGTATCCTGGCCACATCTTTCTGGAGGGATTTGTTCCTTTTTTTCTGTTATATAATATATCAGTGGCAAATATTTGTTCATTTAGACAGATAACACATACTGAATGTGTAAGCATTGCTCTAAATGCTAACTAAACAGCAATGAACCCAACAAAGATCCTGACTCTCAAAAGTGATGCCTTCTGGTCATTTTCAGATCACAAGGTCATAACTAACGTATTTCTGGAATTTTTTCCTACCAAACTTCACCAGCTATTTAGCAGCATTTCCCATCCACCTCTGTGCATAAGAAACCACAGTGAATTTCCCAAACTACCAAACACTACTATACAATAGTCTTTACATTATAATAGGCAATCGAATGCAACTTAAAAAATGTAACTCCTATTTAAAGTTAACAGTAAATAAAAAGTGACAAAATTGATGCAGGCAGATATTAGAATGATAAGAGGGAGCCAATAAAATGCAGATTCTGAGGCACTGTTTCACATTTGCTCTGGAGATAGTCTCTGGCATATGCGTTGTGTTGCGGTTTCTCCAACTGATTTTTAGACCACACATTGTAGGCTGGAATGCAGGCTAGTTCCTGAGAAGGAGGTAAAGGTAGCAACTAAGTAATTTACTCCCACTCACTAGTGTTACTACTATTCAAATATGTACTTTTTCAAAATTATCAATTGTGAAATGGTACGATCCAGAGATTTTACTTCCAAATACTCCAGTCTTTGACAATCAAATCCATGAATGGTACACGTTTTTCTTTCCCTTTCTTTTCTTTTCTTTTCTTTTTTTGTAAATGATATTCAAGAGTTTGTACACAGGAATCAGACAGATCCTGCCTTGAAATTGGATCTGTCATGTGAAAACTGATAACCTTAGGGCTTAGAGACCCAGGGCTTCTGCTCTTGGTCTGTAGAGTGAAGGATTCTCCCTTCCCAGTGTGGTCCTAACAGTTGAATGAGATGACACAAAGGGGGGCACTTAGCTGAGAGGCTGATGCTTAGAAAAGCATTCCCCACATGGTGGCCAAGAAGAGTTTTGTGCTGAAGTCAAGTGGCTCTACTGAACATGTTGTTTGATAGCTAAATGCGCAATTGCCAGGAATCAAAAGTGGTCCTACTGGGAGCTGGGCAGTGTGGAGGCTCAAGAGCCTAATGAACAGGATGTCCACTTGACCTAAATGAGCTACTTCATCAGCATCAAGCAACTGATGGACAACGAATGGTTACTGGAAACCTGAAAAACAATCTTTTGATAGCTATAGATGTAGTCTTAGGTCAAGCTACACAGAACAAAAACAAGAAGAAAATAAAACTGCTTTTATGATGTTTTAGTTTTCAATGAAGAATGATCAATTCATCTCAGAAGAGCTGTGGGTGGTGGTTTTCTTTAAACTCTTGATTTCTGTTGTAAAATATTATTTATGGAATATATTTTTTTCTATTTTTTTTCTGCTGACAAAAATGACCAGCCTAAGTTTTGAATGAATGACCACCATGCATTGTTTTATTTTTAATATGTATCTAGATGTGCTGCTATGTTTCTGAATGATAAGAAATAATAATAAAAAGTTGCCTTACTCTCCTGGGGCTATAGACATACCGAGAAGGAGAAAATGAAACAAAACAAAACATAAACATCAGGCTTGGCTTTGCAGCTCACATTTAGCTCCTGGCCAGGAGATGATGACAGCAAAACTGGGGGAAACCATTGATGGAGTGGCAGGCCTGAGGCTGCACAGCTAAGGAGTGGGGGCGGCTGATTGAAAGCCAGGCAGTTTGAAGACAGACTGTAATTTTATTCACTACACTGCACATTTAATTAACAAAAGTATCATTTTGAAGGAGGTGAAGAGGTGATTAGAAATGGCTCTGGACCTTAAAAAACTGTTGAAGTGTGTTTTATTTGACGACTGAAGCATCTTCCGTTTACTTAAAAGACAAACATTTTGAATTTCAAAAGTAATGCATCATCATGTGCTCCCAAATGCTAAATAAGTATAACTAGGAGAGACATATATTACACAGAAAAAAAAATAATTTTGCCCCTGTCACTCACCCACATCATCCTGTTCCTATCCCATGGACAAACAGTTTCTATATATCAACCAGATTATTTGAAGCTTTGTTTACTACATGTATTTTGTAACTACTGTGCACACATAGTACTATAAAGTATTCTCTGAGAGAATTTCCTATGCACAGGTATTCATTCACTTCATATTTATTGATTACTTACTCCAATCTAGGCACTTTGCTGGTATGAGAGGAAATTTTTCCCTCTATTCTCTGAGCTCTCAACTCTTACCTGGAGGCTAAGAATACAGATTAAGAAGAGAAAAAGAAAAGCTTATGTACTGCATATTTCATGTATACATGGGAAATACCCAGGGAGTAACTAATTCTCAAACAAGTGGCTTAACACTCCAGCTTATATAAATTTTCAGGAAGAACAATAAATATTTGGACAAGATAAACAAAAAGTTCTCTGCTTCTCTAGGGAAGGCAAATCCATGGTTGATTACCTCTTGTTAGTGTAGTTGATTGTGCAGTTTCCTTAGTAATAGCCCCAGGCAGATGAGTTTCTTAAGTCTTCCTAATGTTTAACCTATGTTCTCTCTGGTAGATTTGGAAATTTACACGCTGTTCTTAGCCAAATAAGAATCTCGTGTCTGGTTCTTCTCAGTTGCCTTCAGATTAGAGTAATCCTTTGGTCAAAGGCTGTTGGGGGATTATATTCTCATTTCCTACCCTGATTTTACTGAAAACATATATGTGACAATTGCTCCCATGGAGCTTAAATTCTAGGGGAGGATAAAGAATTTTTAAAAAATTTTATTTTTAAAGGAAGCATCAAGGACAAATCATAGAAGAAATTATATAAAGTCAATCTTAACTAATCTTTGAGATGTTTGGTAAAATGCTCTAATAGAACCATGTGAGAGCCAAATACTTATTTTGGTAGAGCTTTTTATTTATAGATCCTATTTGTTTAACGAGTATAAGAGTCTTTAGGGTTTGTTTGTTTTTTTAATAAGAGGTTGCATTTTAGTAGCTTGTGAATTTTGAGAAACTGGTTCATTTCTTTTTAGTTGGCAAATTTGTTAGTACAGTAATTTTCATAGTCTCCACAAGATTTCTCTTAATGGCTGCAAAATCTATAGGGATATCCTATTTTACTCTGTATATATGGAATTTATATCTTCTTTTATTCTTTGTTATTCTTGTTAGAGATTTGTTACTTGTACAGATATGAATAACTTGTTTTGGAGGGATTAAAATTTTTTTCTCTATTGTTTTCCTATTTTAAGTTTTATCAAATTCTGATTTATATTTATTATTTCCTCTCTTTGCTTGTTTGAATGTATTTTGCTCTCCCTTTCCAAGTTTCTTGATGAAGTAATTTAACTTATTGGTTTATGACCATCCCTCTTTTCTAATGTAAGCATTTTTAGTGCTATTAATTTACCTCTCAGCACTGAATTAACTGTATCTCACATACTTTGATATATTTTTCACTTAAATTTATTTCTGAGTATTATTTTAAATGTTCTTTGATGGGCTGTTTTGTAGCTTAGTGGTAGAACATTTGCCTAGCATGTGCAAGATCCTTGATTCAATCCCTAGCAACACACACACACACACACACACACACACACACATTTCTTTGATATATCCCATTAATTGGGTTAACTAGAAATATATTATTTAATTTACATGTCTTTGGAAATGTTCCTGTTGTCTTTCTCTTTTATTTCTTTTTTTCTTTTCTTTTCTTTTTCTTTTTTTGTATTGGAGATTGAACTCAGGGGCAGTCAACCACTGAGCCACATCCTCAGCCCTATTTTGTATTTTATGTAGAGATAGAGTCTCCCTGAGTTGCTTAGCGCCTCACCATTGCTGAGGCTGGCTTTGAACTTGCGATTCTCCTGTCTCAGCCTCCCTAAATGCTAGGATTACAGGCTTGCGCCATGGCACCCAGCTTATTTCTTTCTTGATTTAATTATGATCAATGAACATACTTGGTATATTTGCACTGCTTTTAAATCTTTGAAATTTATTTTATATCCCAGAATATTGGATATCTTGGTAAATATTTCACAGTTGTTGTAAAAATGTGCATTCTGATGTTATTGAATGAAGTCCTTCCCATGTGTTTGTGTGTGTGTGTGTGTGTGTGTGTGTATAATTATGTTGGTGGATTGAGTTGGTCAGTTCTTCTGTGTCCTTGATGATGACTTTCTGTCTAATAATAGACTATCAATTGCTTATTTACAGTTTTGAGGTTTCCAGTGTTAGTTGTGAATTTGAGTATTTCTCCTTTAAGCCTACTAATTTTTCTTTGTGTATATTGCTTGGTGTATACTTATTTGTGATTATTACATCTCCTGGTAGAATAGAATGATCCTTTTCTTCATTGTTTAATGCTCCTTTATGTCACTAGTAATTTTATTTTCTCTGGGGTCTGCTTCATGAGATTTTAATATAGACACTCCTGCATTTTCTTAAAATTAGTGTTTCCATATTTTGACTTTCATTCTAACCATGTTGTTGAATTTGAAGCAAACTTTTTGTAGGCCATATATAGTTGGATCATGTTTTTTAAAAAGACTGTGTCTTAAATGTGTTTAAACCATTCACATTTAAGGTAATTGTTAGAATATTAGCATTTAAATCTGTCTTTGAAATATTTTCTTTCTTTTTGCTTTGTATGTCATCCTCTGTTTCTCTTTACTTCCCTCATGTGGGTTACTCGAATAGTTTTAGGGATTCCATTCTGACTTAATGTGTTTTTCACTATATTGTTTTGTGTATTTTTTCATAGTTACTGTTAGAATTTCAGTGTACATAATTAACATGTAACTGTCTTGAGTCTTGACACATTCAGGAAAGTGTAAAATTACTTCTTCTCTTTAGCTCCCTATACTCTCCTTAGATTTTGAATATAGTTGTCTTAGGTATTTCCTATACATACATTGAGCATCATATCAGATGGTATTGTGATTTAAACATCATATATTATATATACTCTTTAGAAGATGGATTGCCAATTATAGTTTTTGTCTTCACCCTCACCCATTCCACTACTCCTCTCTTCTGAAATTTCAAGCTCTTTTATTATTATTTCCTTTCTGTGCAGAGAATTTCTGTTAGCATTCTTTAAGGGATATAAACTACCCATGCATTTTCTTAATTTCTGGGTTGGGGTGTTTTTATTTGTCTTCTGATTCTGGAGGTTTTTTCACTGAATGTAGAATTCAGAGTTGGCAGTTCTTTTCTTTCAACTCTTAAAATATATTCTGCAATCTCCATCAGGCATTCAGGGTTTCAGATGAGAAGTGTATTGTCAGTTGCATTAGTGTTCACCTATATGCTATGTGTCATTCCTCTCTGGTTGATTTTGAGATTTTTCTTTCTTTTATATGATGACATGTCTGGGTATGAAGTTCTTTGAGGTTATTTTATTTGGCGTTTGCTCAGCCTATTAAACCTGTAGGCATATGTCTTTCACCAAATTTTAGAGGTTCGTAGCCATTATTTTGTCACTTATATTTTCAGTACATTCTTTCTTCTGGGTTTCTGATACTATGAAAATTAACATTTTTTTTTCTTTATGATACTTACTGAGGATTGAACCCTAGAACATTCTACGTCTGTGCTATATCCCCACCCCTTTTACTTCTTTATTTTGAGATAAGGCCTCACTAAGTTGCATTCATGGGCCCTGAACTTGCAACCCTCCTGCCTCAGCCTACTTAATAAGTGGGATTACAGGTGTGCCAACATGCCCAGCTTGAAAATTAACTCTTATAACTATCTCATAACTGCCTAAGATTCTGTTAATTTATTGTTTGTCTGTTTGTTTACTTATTTATTTTGGTGCTGGGGATGGAACCATGGGCCTTGCACATGCCAGTCACATGTCCTTTCACTGAACTATACCCCAAGCCTATTTATTTATTTTCTACTTTCATGTTACTGTTTAGATTGGATCATTTATGAAAAATATCCATCTCCAATTACACAGTGTACCTTATAACATTTCTACTTTGCTATTGTTCCCATCTAGTGAACTTTAAAAATTTTAATTTTTGTATTTTAATATAATTTCCACTTGGTTATTTTCTCTAAGCCCTTTCTTTCTTTATCTTTGAAGAGAACTTATAATTGCTTGTATTTTTATTTTTATTTTATTTATTTATTTATCTTGAGAATTGTTTTGTAAGACATGAAATGGCTTACAGAAAACCTAGGAACTATTCCATAGTGGTTTTAAAGTGCAGGTTTTGAGTTTCAGCTGGTGTTCAATATAACAAATACATGAAACATGAACAATTGATTTCTTATTTATAATAAAAATTACTAAACTTCTTTTTGGCAGTACTAAGAGTTGGACCCAGGCCTTCTTTGCACATGCCGGGCAAGTGATCTACCACTTAGCTATACCCTCAGCCATTTCTATATATTATTTTGGGATAGGATCTCACTATATTGCTGAGATTGGCCTTAAATTTGTGATCCTTCTGTCTAGTTTCTTGAGCAGCTGGAATTATAGGTATGTACCACAACACCAACCAGAAATTATTAAACTTTTGTTCCATTCCTTTTTCCTTGTCTCTTGTCCTTCATTAGTTTTCTTATCTAAATAGATTATCATGTAACAGAGGTCCCTTTTATGTAATAGGATCTCCTTCATGCTTTAAATATAAACTTTGCTGCTTTGTCATTAGTGGCTTATTTTAAAAGTAGCATATGTTTTTCCTTCCTCTTTCCTTTCTTTCCCTCCCCAACCATGGGATAAGCAAGATTAACATGCTTCCTTTCCTAAGCCTAGTTATCTATCCTACAGCTCACTGCCAGCAGGAATAAAGAAACTCTGGACCTGAAAAATGGACAACAGTTCTCTCAAGGATACAAATGAACATTAATTATATCTGCTGACACTTGGAAAACAGCCCTTGTATCCCCCCTCTAGAAATCCTCTGTTCCCCCTAGCAGTTAGAATTGCAGCCTTTGAGACCTCAGTTCATGTCTTGTCTTATTTGCCAGCAAATCAATACAACTCCCTTTGTTCTCTAAACCTTGTCCACACTATTAGATTGGCATTAGGGACAAAGACTGAGCTGCTAGTATCAATCACAGCATTTAATTTTTTACTGATTTTTCATTTGATCTCTATACCTAATTTTGGTCTGCCTTTCCACCAATAACTAAATATATTTTCTTGAGCTTTCAGTAATGTCCAGTTTCAGTGGTAACTTTGCCCTTTTTTCCATTACTTTATCAATGTTTCCTTTTTTCAGGTGTTTATTTCTTCTTCTTTATCTGCTTATGAAATGTTTCAAAGAAACTAAAATTTACCCTGTTGTCATGTCTCTATATTGTTCTAATTCCCACTATTTGGATTTCAAAGTCATTGGTAGTCCCAAGTGCTTGGTAAGGTTGTCGAAGACCAAACTTCAAGCCCATTCTTCTTGGTCTCTGTTGTTATGAATCCAAGTAGCAAGAGGGCTTAGTGGTAAAAATGGTGTTCTCAGGGGATTAATGATGGCTGCATTAAGATCCTTATCAGATAATTCCAACATGTGAGCTGTCTCAAAGTCCTCATTTGTTGATTGTCTTTTCTACTATGTCTTGTGGTTCTTGATATAATAAGTAAATTTTTGTAGCCCCGAAAAGTTTGAATATTATATTAGGAGACTCTGGATCCTATGTAATCTGTCTTACCAGGCATCCCCTATGGAGGGGTAGCCAGAAGGATATACAGGTGTATATGCTCACATCCCTTTGACCACAAGAGTGGAACACTAACCCAATGCCTCTTTGCTGATGGGTAGGGTGGAGTGTCAGCTCTTCCTAACTCTGCTCATACCTTTTTGGCCAGCTCTCTTATCTGATTTTCCTTTTCCTATAAATGCACTTTATTATCTATACCAGTGTCAGTACCCTTAATGTTTGAGCTTTTATCCCTCCTCAAGTATCCTAGAACCCTCTTGTTCCTGCTGTACCTCCTCAGACCCTATCTGCCTTAACTACTGTCTGCTCAGACTCTGCTCACTGGATACCACCAGCAGCTCCCACCGTAGATGAGCCCATTGCCAGAGGTATAGTGCCAGTTTGTGGCATTTCTTTGCTTGGAACATAGATCGTTGCCTATCAAATTATGTATAAGCTCCTCCCCCCCAGGGAATTAAGGGCTCTTGTTCCTGAAATGTGCTCCATATTGCCTCTCTGCTTTCTATATTTTTAAAGTAAAAATCTCTCAAGTCAGTATATTTGTAGGAAGACAATTTAATTTAACAATCATTCCTATATGGCTACTCTAAGCCAGGCTCTGTATGATGTCCTAAATCTACCATCTCATTCAATCCTCATGAAAAATCATGAAATAGCAGGTACCCGAAGAGGTTGAAACTCTAGGCTCTGGCGGTGTCAACCCTGGGTGCCACACCCAACTCCGCACTGCTAGCTGGGATGCTGGATCATCTGGATCATAGCTCCTGCTCCTGAAATATGGGCAGTAGCCTTAGGATTGCTGTGGCACTTCAAGGAGCCAACGCATGAGAACTCTCAGCGTGAGGCATGGGCACGGTAGGTGGTTAGTCTGTAGTTGCCGCTATTGCTGAGTTTTAGTGTTATTGCCTTTCTGTACGGTGAGGCTTAGGGAGCTGAAACAAGTAGCCTGAGAGCACACAGCTATTAAGTAGTGAAAGATGGTGTCATACTCTGCAATGCTGGAAATACAAGGTGAGGAAAGGAGTAGATAGAGTGATCCTTCAGGTTTCTCTCAGGTATCTACTTACATAAAATCTCTAGAAAGACTGAAATGTACCTCCCATTGAAGTTGAGATGTTAGCTACTTGTGTCTGCCCTGAACAGCTTTCACAGTGAAAGTTGCCTCTTCAACCCATTATGCACATTGAAGGACTTTTGAGGAGAACACCATACTCTTTCAGTAGCAAAACAAACAGCCACTCTATTTCCTTCTACTGCTATTTTCCTCGAACCTAGATTTACTGTATCTTCAAGGCCATGCAGATGAGGGAGTAACTGTATTGGGCGAGGAGGGAGCAGCTCTTATGTTTGATGCCACCAAGTTTATGCTTGAGTTAGGGTGTGGTTTCGAGCAGTGAACATTAAATGCACGCCTAAGCTTTTATAAAAGGAAGGATTAAGGATAAACAGAGGCAAAGTTTAGTGTAACAAAAGAACCACTTACTGACAGAATGTTGTTTTTTATTTTGTGTTTAGAATAGGCTTTATATTAGTCTGGTCCTAATGCACTTTTATTTTAAAGTGAACTTATTTCTTATTGAAATGAAACAAAATTTTTCAGAACATATCTCAAATGCCAGAGTTAAGTTAATTTCCATATTATGGGGCCTGAGTGAAAGAGGATGTATCTCCCCTGGGAGACTGAGAACTCCAGATCCAAGGAAATACAAACCTCCTCAATTTTGTGACTGATTAATCCTTTGCTCATTTCCTTTTCTCCCTTCTCCTTTCTTCCTCCTTCGCTCCCATGATTTTAGGGTCATGCTTTTTGCTCAACCAAACAGAAATCAAAATGACAAATAGGATGAATATCTACCAGCTGCCTTGTGACCATTAGCACAAAGAATTTGCTGCAGCATGATTCAGTCGGTCCTATAGGCTGACTTGTGCTCTGCACAGCTGTCAGCGTGTTACCTGTAGTTGATGTGGGGCAGGTGTGGCTGCTCGTTCACTCCAAATCCTTTGGCCGTAATATAAGGTGGACTTCTGTGAGCCATGTTAGAAACACCACCTTTTCACTCTTCACTCTTAAAACATATGCACCCTTTTGGGAGTTGTATGTGAAATAAAATGAGAAGATTGTGTATGTATTTCTGGCACGAGTCTGTGAACTGAGAATACCTGTCACCTTGCTTCTCCAGGAGCTCAGAGGAGTCAGTGAGTTTCCCTCTGAAGAGCCAGATAGCAAATCCTTCAGGTTTGATGGACCACAGGGTTTCAGCCCCAAGTTCTCCTCTCTGGCCGTGTATTGAAAGCAGCTGGAGCATTTGTGTGTGATGGGCACAGTGGGGTCCACATACAACCTTACTCACAAAACCTGGCCTTGGAAGAGACTCCTGCCCCAGTATGCTGCCCCTTGACTCTAGGCATCACTCTCCACAAACTCCATATTTAAGTCTTCAAAATTTACTTCATTTTAAATTTTTTATTGATGTTGCCTGCATTGCCGACTCCTTTTAGCTGCTTCCAGCTTTGTAGCTCATTCATACTTTATGAAACAAAAAAACAGCGTCTCCCATGTTCTGTATATAGATGCTCAGCCTTCTCCATGCATCTCTCCTGAAAGAATTCCCATTAATCCAAACAAATATAGAGTGGAGAGGAGAAATAGAGCAGAATATTTGTCTGTAGCCCCTGTCTGCTCTTTGACTAACCACATCTGTTTTAATTTCTAAAGAAAAGTTTAAAAGGGAATTATTTTAGGTTGAATATCTTTTGAGCCCCTGGAAGTAGCCTGTGTCCCGAGGACACATAGCTTCAGGGCACAGCTACTGTCCCCCAAATTTCAGGGAGAAAGACAAACAAATAATTAGCAGAATTGAGCATATGGAGTCCAAGAGATAGAACTCAATGTGGGATGTTACTGGAATACAGGGAATGAATGAGCATGTTACTAACTGAGCAGTGTGCAAGGGAGAGAAAAGAAGGGTGAGGAGGAGGAGGAGGAGGAAGAGGAGGAAAAAAAGACGACAGAAAGGGAAAGAAGAAACAGAGGGAAGGAGAGAGTTAAACATTGAGAAGAGAGAGAATAGAGAGAGAGAGAAAAAGGAGGAGGAGGAAAAGAGGAAGAAGAGAGGGGAGGGGAGAGAGGAAAAGAATGAATGTGCTGAGAATTAAAGGAAGATTTCATGAAGGGGCTGCAGCATTTAAACTTTGAGAGATCTATTGGTCCAAAAAGGAGGGCACACTGAGAGCATGGCCCTGCAGCTTATATGTGCTGGGAGCTGACTTTGGTCAAGGAGCTCAGGGTTCAGCCCATGGAAGCTGTAAATCTCAGTTCTTTTCTCCTTTTTTTTTTTTCATTTAGGATTTCCTCCTAACTAAAATAGTGTCTGGAATATAACAGGTGAAATACATATTTGTTGAGTGAATGAATGAAAGGTACAAGGAACTTGGATTTAATCTTGGGGTCAACTGGAAGTCTAGAAGAGTACTAAATAAACTGATGTCATCTCATCCGTGTCTTTGAAGGATAACTCAGAATAGTGATGGCCAAGATAAAATGTTAGCAGTCGTTAAGGCCCATTTTCCTATTTGCCAGAAAGTGGAAATATAAGCAGGGTTAGGAACTTACTAGAGCCTATCCCAGTGGGTGAGGAGATATATTTTTGTTGTTATGAGAGCTAGAGGGAAAAAAGACATGGGAAGGAAATGAGCCTGTAAAGAAATACAACAGCCACATAAGCCTGAATGTCCTAGTGCTGTGTGTGCACCTGATCCCTCCCAGAATCCAGCTAGCCCGGTCCTTAGCAACTGGCCACGTGCAGGTGGCAATCTGTAACATCTGTGCCTCAATTCAGTCATGAAGCCTTCTACAGGAACTAAGCAAATGCTCTGTGACCCAGAGCCACAAGGATAGAGCTAGTACATATAAACACACAGGTATTATCCCCAAATGATATTGAGAGATCTGATGACAATCTTTTGATTATAGCACAGTTTTTGATATATATTTTGGAATTCTGCCTTTATTCTTCTCTTTTTTTATTCTTTTCTCTATCTTTCTCCTCCTTCTCCTTCTCTTTCTCAGAAAGATCTCCCTGTGTTGCTAAGATGGCCCTCTAATTTCTGGGTTCAAGCAATCCTCCAGCCTCAGCCTCCCCAGTAGCGGGGACTACAGGAACATGCTACTGCCCTGGCTCTGTTTGCCTTTTCAAGGACAGTTTATCAAATAGAAATCATTCTGTGGTCCATGAATACAGGTCTGGTTGGACTTAAATGATGCCCTGTGGTGCTAGAGGATCCCTGGGGTACTGCAGCGCCAGCTGCAGCACCAGTGCTCTTGGATGTCTTGTTCATTATCACTTTGCTCTGTCCCCTCCTTGCTCTTGTAATGTGGTAATTATGATGCTGTCAGCAGCGTTTTCTGTTGAAATTCCATGTTTCTCTTTTTTCATCTTTTATTGGTGTATTATAGTTGCACATAATGGGGGGATTCATTGTTATATATTTGTACATGCACACAAAATAAAATCTGGACACTACCATTCCCCAGTATTTCCCCTCTCCCGCCTATCCCCCCTCCTTTTGTTTCCTCTACTCTACTGATCTCTCTTCAATTTTTATGAGATCCCCTCCTACCACCACATTTCTTTTCTTTTTTCCTCTCTAGCTTTCACATATTGGAAAAAACATACCACCCTTGACCCTCTGAGTTTGGGTTATTTTGCTTAACATAATGTTATCAAGTTCCATCCATTTTCCTGCAAATGACATAATTTCATTCTTTAATGGCTAATATATATCACGTTTTCTTTATCCATTTTTCTATTGATAGACATTTAAGTTTAGCTATTTTGAATTGCACTGCTATAAACATGGATATGCATGTATCACCATAGTATGATGACTTTAATAATTCAGGATAAATAACAAGGAGTGGTATAGCTGAGTCATATGATGGTTCCATTCCTAGTCTTTTGAAGTACCTCCATACTGATTTCCATAGTGATTATTCTAATTTACAATCTCAACCACAATGCAACTGTTCCTTTTTATCCACATCATTTCCAGAATTTGTATTCTTGATGGCTGCCATTCTAATTGGAATGATATGAAATCTCAGCATTGTTTTAATTTGTATTTCCCTAATTGCTAATTATGTTGAATTTTTTTATATGTTTATTGGCCATTTGTATTTCTTCTTTTGAGAAATGTTTGTTTAGTTCAGTTGTCCATTTGTTAATTTTTTTTGAGTGTTAATGTTTTTTGAGTTCTTTATGTATTCTGGATATTAGTCTTCTGTCAGAAGAATAGCTAGTAAAGATTTTCTCCCATGCTGTAGGTTCTTTATTCACATTTTTGTTGCCTTTGCTATGCAACTTTTTAATTTGATGCCATTTCATTTATTAACTCTGGGCATTATTTCCTGAGATTTAGGGGTCTTTTGAGAAAATCTTTGCCTGTACCTGTATGTTAGAGTGTTAACCTTACATTTTATCATAGGCGTGCGATTCCCTATGTTTCTAGTTGACATTTCTAAGCTTTTGGTAGCCTGAAACTCAGAAAAACAAATCTTAAATAAGAAGATATAAAATTGAGAGCTTAAGTGATTTAAATTCATGGACGGTAATACAGCTTATAATGTGGGGGTGCTTCTTGTACATGTTGCATGTTATGTTAGTTAAGACCCATCCTTGCTAATGTCTTGCCTTGGGCTAGCTCCACACAGATCCTTTTATAGAATCCTCCTAAGGTCTTTTCAGAGGGGAACCCCTAAGAGATCCATTTTGCAGAGAAGAATACTGAGACTCAGTCCCAGGCTTTCTGAGAGTGACACTGCCTCTACATTCCCTGCTCTTATCAGACTCTGTTACCAGATCACAGAAGTTAAGTGCCATGATTTATTATTTAACAACTTACATAAATTTAAATAAAAATGAAATGCTTTGGCAGAAGCTGGAAGTCATTCATGGGATAAATAAGATGCTTGATATGAAAGAAATATTGCTTGGGAAACAATATGTGAACCACAGAAACCTCCTATCCCCAAAATAAACACACTCTAGAGTAACTGTATTTAGATGTTCCTAAACCAGAATACAGTTTTTAAAAATGTATCACTTAACACTGTAGTCATGTTGAATTAAATGTGAAGACTATTTCTCTGTAACTGTACACAAATACATTGAAAAATGACTAACAGCAATGCTAAAATATTTTTCTTTTATCATTGAACTGAGAGCATAATTTAGATTTATGTATTATATTTTTCTTTCTTTTCCCTTTTTTTAAAATATTTATTTATTTACTTATTTATTTTGTAAATACAGACTGACCAGCTAACTGTCCCCAAGCCCTCTGTGCAGTGCAATAAAAGTAAGAAACACCCACATTCACCCATCTGAGGAGTCTTGCTAGTCTTCTCATTTGCCTAAAATTGTACTTCGTGACTTGGGACAGGACTTACTATATAGGTACCAGTTTGCATGAATTATTATCATCTGTCTGTTCAGGTCACAACATTGAGCATTTTCTCCTAGACGGTAGCACCTCAACTGACTTATTTCCTGGATGAATTAAGGTGTCCTACTCATAAGAAGCTAATTTATATTTGCTATTGCAGACTGTTCCAGACGCTTCACTCTGGAGACTGACCCATCAGAGTGAAGGTGGGATTTCTTACTGGGCTCAGAATAGTCCTGTTTCCAATCTTGGTTTTCTTTGAAAAATAGAACAGAAGGTTATGTTGGTTAGACCCAAGGAATGAAAGGAAAGTTGGTCTGTAAACTGTGGTTTTTCTCAAGCTAATGTCAATTCTAGAGAAAGTGAACCAATGTCATTCTATACAGCCTGTGTTCCCGGGGCCTAGAGAAAAAGACAAAAAATTATAGAAGTAGCAGTGTCTAAGGGGACCATTGGGACATAAAAGCAGCATAATTCTAACTACCAATGGGAAATAAGGGCTTTAGCATATCTCCATGTGTTTTGGCTCAATCATCAGATATTTTAGTTATCAGATATATGATATTCTTGCCCACTTTTCTTACTTCATTATTGCACTTTAGGGGTCATAAATGGTAGATTTAGAATAACAAAATTTTTAAGAAATTTTTCATGCTTTTTCCTTTAGCAGTCCCGGGGATGAAACTCAGGGCTTCCTGCATGCTAAGCAAGTACTCTACCACTGAGTTACACCTGCAATCCCATAACAGGTTTTAAAATTCTGATAAATACAATTTACAATATTAACAATTGAGTATACTGCTCAGTAGTGTTAAGTATGTTCATATTTTATGTAATCATTATCACCATTCATCTCTAGAATTCTTTTCTCCTTGCGAAACTGCAATTCTGTTATAATTAGACAATAATTGCCCATTTCTTTCTCCCATACCTCAAGCCCCTGGCAACTATAATTCTCTTTTCTGTTGCTATGAATTTAAGTTCATTAGGTGCTCATGTAAGTGGAATCATATGGTGTTCGTCATTTGGCATAATGTCCTCAAAGTTCTTACCGATGCTGTAGCATGTGTGAGAATTTTCTTCTCTTTTAAGGCTGAATAGTACTCCATTGTATGTATATGACACATTTTCTTTGTCCATTTTTTATTTTTGGTGCTGAGTATTAAACCAAGGGCCTCATTGAACATGCTAAGCACAAGATCTACCACTGAGCTACATAGTTTTGTTTGTTTGTTTGTTTGTTTGTTTTTGGTACTGGAGATTGAACTCAGGGGCATTCGACCACTGAGCCACATCTCCAGCCCTATTTTGTGTTTTATGTAGAGACAGGGTCTCACTGAGTTGCTTAGCGCCTCGCCCTTGCTGAGGCTGGCCTTGAACTGGCGATTCTCCTGTCTCTGCCTCCCTAAGTGCTGGGATTACAGGCTTGAGCCACTGCGCCCAGCTACAATATCTTTATTGATTTATTTTTATGTGGTACTGAGGATCGAACCCAGTGCCTCACGCACGTGAGGCAAGTGCTCTACCACTGAGCCACAATCCCAGCCCTACATAGTTTAAATATACACAATAACATTTATTTTTTAGAAATTCCCCAAACACATTTCACTATGAATCCAATTGAAACACTCATATCCACTTGTTTGATTCTCCTGTGGGACATATATGACTTGTTTCATCACATAAGGCTTTGAAAACCCCGGTTGCTGGGATTGAAATGCCACGGGCTGGTGTGAGAAGGGGTTGTACAGCCCCTGCACCATGGCTAGGTAAGACAGCTTTAGATGAAGGTGGGCTGTCAGTGGACAGCTTTTGAGAGAATAATGTTCCCTCTCTGCTTGCCCCCTCCTCTAAACATTAACAAAACCCATAAAGTTCAAATGCTGTGGGTATTAACAATAACTTGCATTGAACCTTTTCTATGCTGGGTGACATCATTGATACCATGTGAAAATATGTGCTTGTTGGTGGATGGGCAGGTGTCAGATTTGCATTTTGCATTTCTTCCCATTTCCTTCTTTTTTTCTTTTTGTCCTGGATATATCTACCAGCCTTCTGGCTCATTTTCACTCTATGTCATATTCTACCAACATGCCTTTGAAAAGAAGCAGCTGGCATTTTTTAGATAACTTCTTGCAAGGACAGGTTAGAAATCCTGGAGGAGGAGGAGAAGACAGCAAGGCTCTTGGCCAGATGATTGGGACCCCTGGGTCCAGGTAGCCTAGGAGTACCCTGGTCTCTCCCTCTTTCTCAACTGCTTTCTCTGTGGCTTTGCTGCCCTCATAGATGTGCCATAGCAGCAAGCTTGGCAAGGACCTGACAGGACCCAACATGTTAGGAGTATAAGAAGCCTTACTAGAAAATCCTGTGAGGAGAAGCTGTGCACAGCTGTATGTAGAAGAAGAAAAGGACATGCCTCGGTGTACCCTCTTCTTCACTTCTTGTCCTACTTCTATCCCGACCTCATGGGAAGGCCAGTCCTCATGAACTTCAGTATATTTCTTAAAGGACAAGATTAGAGAGAGGGGATAGTCGCTTCCTCTTACACCCCATTTTGCCATTTAATCCTCTTTGTACTTCTCTGCAACTCAACTTTCTATGTGCTTTGACTCCACTGAAGCCCTATGGCTATTTTCGTTTGTTTGTGTTTGTAGTGATACTAAGGATTGAACCTAGGCCCTCACAATAAGTGCTCCACCAAGGAGATGCATCCACAACGCCTTATGACTATTCTGAATAGGGTTTTCTAACCTGGTCCTGCACATTGCGTGGACCCTAAGAGCCTGCATTATTAGCTGGCAAAGTCTAAGTTTTCTTCTTCTTTTCTGTTTGTATGTCATTAAACACATTTGTAAAACTCTTAGGGAAGAATGGAAGGAGCTCTCTTTTTACTAGCAGTCAAGCCAGGGAATCTGCCTGGATCTCAGCTGGCTGGATTCCATCATCTGCCCACATAAGAAATGAGTTAACAATGTGAAAAGGGGAAAAAATGAATTTATTTGCAGTTTTGGCCAAAACTAGCTAAACTATCTCTTCCAATCCTATAGAAGAAGTTAGGATTTATAGAAACAAAAGCCAGGAAATACACATATACAGATTTAGCGAGGCAGTGCTAGCTGGAGAATATGTCATAATTGCTGTTTTTCAACCTTTGATGGCAATCCTGGGCTTTTTGGGGTAGTTCTCAGTTTCTTGGGTGGAAGCAACTCTGGATACAGAAAAGCAGTTATAAGAAAGTTGCTTTAAATTTTAAAGGGGCTCTATTTCAATCTCAGCCATGAATCACAGTGCATAGACCAGAGCATTGCAAGTCACTTGGGTCAGCACTGTGGGTCATGCAGTGACTAGTCCATGATGGACAAACATGGGCAGTGGCCCACTGGAAGGACATGAGGTTTGCTTGTTTTTCTAGTCCTGGAGATAGACTTAAATGAGCCACATCCTCTCCTTCCCTGTCCCTTTTTAGGCAGTGGTGAATATCTGCATGCTGTTATCTAAGATGAGTGGTGCAAATTAAAAATAATTTATGTATTTTTTCCCTTAGCTGACTTTACTGTCCCCAGAAGAGATGAAAGTGTAGCCTCGGTCACATTTACAAGGAGCTTAATGATCTGAGGGAACGGACTAGGATAAATCTACAACAAATCAAGGAGACTCAGTGAAGATCTCCAGTGGGGTGTTTGCTCATTTGTAGCATGTTATGTATACCACTGACAGGCTGAGCATCCTGCAGATGACAAGAAAAGTAAGAAGGGGAGATGGGCTATAAAGGCATTGCAGACAGCTGTGGGTGAACGTCCCCTCTGGGTTGAAACACAAAGCCATGGAGTCTATGGTAAATTGATAAAGGTGAAGCTCACCTAAATTTTAAGAAAGAAAAGCTAGTTTTGAGAACAAGCAGAAACCCTGGAGACAGTGAACACCAGACGCTGCCAGCCCAGGCCTGCCTTATCTGAGTGCAAGTTTCACTCAGAGTTTTTGGAGTCTGAGAGGAAGTAGATGTTCAACAGCTACATCCACAAGGCAGAACCACTGCTCTGGATACAGTCGGAAGCAAAAGCTATTTTATGGATGAGGACTTTTGAGTATCTTCTTTGGCCTTTATAATATTATCAGTAGCTAGAAATGAAGTCCCTGGTGTCACAGTTCTATACATGTGCCTGAGAGCTCCATGTCTCACTCAGTTTCTTCTCATTCACTAGTGGGTGGATGGCTCTAGTCTAGTCTCTGGAAAGAAAGACTGTGCCTAGTCCAGCAGGCAGCTTCTCAGATCCTGCTCCATGCTATGGCTACAAGGTTTTGAGAGGTTGCCCATAGCCTCTGCTTGTGTCATGTGGTGTTTGTGTGAATGGCAATGTTTTCCAAATATTATGTATCATAGTAAATATGCTTTCACTCTGATTTGACAGTTACTACATCATGCAGAGGGACTTTATTAGTTGGCTTTTCTATACTGTGAAAAAATATCTGAGATAATCAAATTAAAAGGAGAAAAGGCTCACAGTTTTGGAGATTTAAGTTCATGGGCCATGGGCACTATTGCTTTTGGTATGCAAGGCAGCATACCTTCAGCGGAGCATATG
Organism: Geosciurus inauris; assembly: GCA_004024805.1. Classification (NCBI taxonomy): domain Eukaryota; kingdom Metazoa; phylum Chordata; class Mammalia; order Rodentia; family Sciuridae; genus Geosciurus; species Geosciurus inauris. The sequence goes on from PVHX01000693.1 coordinate 103,827, forward strand.
ATAGAGCAAAGATGCTCACTTCAGGGAGACCTGGAAGTGAAAGATCCATATAATGTCAGGAAAAGGACCAGGGCCATTCTCTCCAAGGATTGTCTATGGGGCACTCCCGACAGGACAGACACTGGCCAAGTCATTGAGGGACTCCTCCTAGGAAGCAGAGCTATTCTGCCTCTCCCTGCTGTAGATGCTGAAAGGAGGAGGGTGAGCAGCAAGCAAACCTTAGGAGCATGGGTAGGGGAAGAGGGTAGAACCAGTGCCTGGGTCTCTGAGCCTTTGGAATTGACAAGCTCTTAGGAAGTTCACGTGCCTCCTGGATTCCTGGGGCTGCTCAGTCTTTTTGGAATCTAAAACTTGAGGTTGTGGCCCCACCTCTTCCTCATGATGGGAAAGGAATAAACATTTTTCCCTGTCCTCTTAATTTTAGTGACAGGGACATGCACATTGAAGTGACAAAAGACAGATTAGCAGGAGAAACTTAATGTCTATTCTGTCCTCACTTGGTTTATTTCCCTACAAGTAATATTCTTTATTAAAATACATTTTTCAAAATGCTTTCATTGGATCAGTCTGTCTTTGTTATGAGCTTAACAAACTATTTTCTATAAGAATTATTCCAGATTATATGTTTAACAAAGTAATGTGGTCACTTTACTGTCTTGTCAGGGATACTTCTTGTCATCGTTGGTCCATGATAAAAATAGTTTACTATATTTTCTATGTCAGGCATTATCTAAACTTTCAATTAGGTGAATCTAAAAATTTTTTCTTTTCTCTTTTCTTCTTTTCTTTTTCCTCCATATTTTACTCAACGAATATTGAGGTGCATTTAATGAATTACTTTCAAAGAGAAAAATTGCTTGGGCATACAGGATTAATTAAGGAGCATCAGAACATGCCATAACTAGATGAGGTTTTTCATTAAATAAATGATTAAAGTTGTGTAAGATATTTGAGATTCACCTCCTGAGAGATGCAGCATTATGCTTTCTTTATGGCAGCCTTTATTTTAGGCACTTACTGTGCTCCCTAGTGAGCAATCTGCCTGCCCAAGGAGGGAGGCCTCCTTCTTCCCCCATTTGCTTGGAGAAGAATCTGAATCCCAGCCAATTTCTGGTATGTTAATAGTTTATGTTGCTTTATTATATTTCTTTAAATCACAAAAAGTATCAGTACCATGTGATTTAAAAAATAATTGAAGAAATGAGAAAAAAAAGGATAAGACCAAGTGGCTGCTAATTTTTAGTTCTGAAGTACCCAGAAAATTAGGCTGTTTTAAATGATGCTGTTCTCATGGTGACATGTCAGAGGACCCTGAGGGACATGGAGGGCCCCTCTGTGTGCACAGGCTGCTGAGTGGACTGGGTAGGGGATTCCCACATGCTTATCTATCAAACCTTTGACTTAAATTACATTTCTAGTTGCCTCTGTAAATTTTGCCATGTTACAACCAAATAGATGCTTTCTAGAATGCTTAAATGGTCCTTAATAATTTTTCCAGTGTGTCTGAATAAATGTAGCCCATTTTAGCATCATAAAAGGTTTTTTTTCCTCTGTTTCTCAAGCACTCAAATTTGACGTCAACAAAACAACCTCATCTGTTCAACTGGCAAATGAAGATGATAAAGATGCTGTTTTCTACCTTCTTTGGGCAGGTATAGCCATGCACTAGGAGTTTTTTAGTGTCCCCAGATGATATATGATTGAAATCCATTGAGTTTGAAAATAGTAGGTGATTTGGGGTTTTCTGAACTGAACTCCAAGGCTTTTACAGTGACTACACTGTCCTGGGAATTGCTCACTAGAGCCTAGATTGCACAGAGTGGCTCCAAGTTAATTCTCCATGCAGTCTCACTTTAGATTCCTTGCCATATTTGGGCAGAAAAATGAAATTAAAAAACAGTTACCAAAATTATGAGATTTTTCCCTTTCTTCTTGGTTTACATTTTTTTGTTGATTCTTATAGATTGTCTTGAGGTTAAATTTGAAGTAATCAAAATTCATGATTCATTCTTGTTAAAAGCAAGAAAAGTGAAGCTGTGAATAATTTAAAGGTGTAACATCCATTTGTATCTTTATAGCGTTTCTTTTGAATCTAAATTCATGTGAGGTGGATGTCACAAAATGCTCTTATAAACAATGAAAATATTTTGCTTATTGTGTGGAAATTTGAGAATAGTTTATTATTGAAAGGATTCTTCTTTCTTACTAAAGTAATAGAAATTTATGACAAAAATAGGAATAAAAGAAAAACAAGACATTCACAATTCTATTACCATAACACAAGTACTTTTAGCATTTTGGTCTTTAACAAATTTATTTATTATTGCTATATAATAATTGTGCATGTTTATGAATATAGTGTGAGGTTTCAATACACATATATATCATGCAATGATCAAATCAGGGTAATTAGCATATCTGTCACCTCAAACGTTGGTCATTTCTTTGTGCTTAGTACATTCACCTATTTTGAATATATAATATATTATTATTGGCTACAGGAATCCTACTATATAGTAGAACACCAGAACTTACTATTCCTATCTAACTGTAACCTTAAGCCTATTAACCTCATCCTCCTTTCCATCTTCCCTCCCCAGTCTTTGGCAATCACTCTTCTACTCTTAACTTCTTTAAGTCATCTTTCCTGGATTCCACATACGCGATCATGCTGTACTTATGTTTGTGTCTGGCTCACTTTACTTAATGTAAGTCTCCGGTTCATCTGTGTTGCTGCACATAAAAAGATTCCATTCCTTTTTATGCAGGATAGTATTTCATTATTCCAGGGTCCCATATATTCTTTAAGCATTCACCAGTTGATGGACATTTAGGTTGTTTTCATGTCTTGGCTA